>JAODLM010000594.1:0-143833 GCA_036937905.1 Salvia rosmarinus
TCTCTTTCAATACGTAAGGAGGCTTGCCACTTGAATTAACATGGTGTGATAATCAGTATAATGTTAAAAGTGTGCACACTTTTTTATGACGAGCGAAATCAACGGTCGTTATTAGAAATTGCTTTAGATCAATTCTAGTTATATACAATAATCCCACAGATTACAAGTAATTTATCCACGCCTTAATTCTTCTTATAGATAGGTTAAGATGAGCAATTTCAGTTCTATGAAAATAATTAACATGGCGGTTGTGATCGATGAGTGAAGATTGATTGCAATTATTGAGTTGCCTACTTCTAAGTTACGGCTACAAATCAAAATGTTTATGCCCCTTAAATTTATCATTGCATATTATGACCACCATCATCATTACAATTTAATCAAGCATAGAGAAAACTATTAAATAAAAATATCCCTCTGATCCCCTCAAAGAAAAAAAAGAATCCCCCTGATTATCCATTAACTGAAAATTGCAACTAATTTTAAATAGGAATATAATATACTTACTTTTATAGTCTCTGCTTTCTGGTGATGTAGATACAAACTTAAATGCTCAACTTCCTTCTTCCACCTGGCCTTGAGCCCTATTCAATATCTTAATTTTCTTGATTTTTTCTATACAGTGAATATTGAGTACTGGTGAAGTCAATAGCAAAACAGGCTTAGGTTGTATTAACTAGAAACCAAACATTTGTCGTCTTTCTCTATGGAGTAGTTAGGCTCAACCAACAATTTATGTATGTACCTTAAAATAAGCAAGAATCTTAAACTTTATGTCGACGTCTGCTTGAATTATTGTTGATCATCAAACATTCTCACTTTCATCCACACATAATTATATAAGATTATTAAGAATATTGTAATAAATTGATAGTTATAGTAATTACTTATTTATTTTTGTTTATGTATGTCGTCAATTCGCACAATTTTGTGAAATCTGCTTAATCAACCCCATTGATTTATCAAAGTTTGCGTTTAATGAGAAGAAATTGCAAGAATTGTAGGAAGGCTAAAATAAAAGAAGTAGATGTACTTCTTTTACTTCTAACAAAATTATACATTAATCAAAGAAGGTTAAATGTTTTCATCAAAGATAGCATTTATATATTTATTATTGCATCACAACAAACGGGATTAATTATGGTAAACAAGTAAAACAACTAACCAACCAGATTCATTCTGATTATTCGGAAGTTGACAAAAATAAAAAGATGGGTGATCAAGATTCAAGAATTGAGAAGGCTTAGATAACCTAACTGCAGTTTTATCTGTGGGTTCAACCAACTTCTTTCTTTTCTGTTGTGTTCTTATTTATTTTAGAAACTAATTAACTTCCCTTATTGCTTCTTCTTTTTAAGTGGCATTTGGTGCATTCATTAACAACTGATCAGTCCTATGATTAAAAGCCCCATAAGTTATCTGTTTTTTTAACTACCACTCACATGCTTCTGTTCTAATTATTGATAGAAAAATGGGATTAATGCATAAGCATGTCCTTCTCTTGTGTTTTTTGTATTTGGGTGATTGGGTCCTTCCTCTTTTCATTTGATTCAATTGGATCTCTAAACTTTCATTTGGGTCAATTGGATTTTTAAACTTTGTATTATGTTATAATTAGGTCCAATTATGGATAATTATTTGAGGATACATACAATATATAGTTGCCTCACACGAAGTTTAAGAACTGAATCAAATCAAATGGAAGTTTAAGACGGAATCATAAAATATACAAAGTCAAACCAAACGAAAGTTGAGGAACCCGATTACAATAAATATGAAAGTGCAAGTTATCACTGAAAGAAAATATTATTGCTTTCAATTATGGAAAAACTGTATGCAACTGTGTATATGGATGCATGTATGTGTAGATATTTATAAAATTTTATATGCATTTTAATATGTTATACACTTTTTGCATATTGTTTAGGGCCACTCAAATTTGTTGAGTATGCTCACTATCTATCGAACTGGTAGTTGAAATTGCTTTGTCAACTCTGTAAAGGAGACAGCTGTTCAACTGCATGCTTCTCTCCAAGATTGCAAAACTTTTACTAAATATTTATTTCAATTTTGGTTTGTTAGATATTATTGGACACGTAGTTCTTAGGTTATATTTGTAATTTCAACAAAGGTTTACTTTGCCAACTATACACTATTCCTATGTCCCTTTGGGACGGTAAAAAATGGGTTCACGTGGTTAAAAGATCACATGTCCGAACCTCATTAACGTTTCTCTAGTTCTGAGTATGTTACATCTGGTTTTCCAAGTATGCTTTACCCAGTTTTGTAAGTGTGGTTTATCCGGTTTTTCAATTATGGTTTATCCAATTTCTAAGTATAGTTTACACGTCATGTATGGTTTGCAGGCTATTACACAAGAATATAGGATTTTATCCAGTGCTTACCCGTCTTGTGTGATTTACAAACTGTTGTACAAAAACGCAGGGTTTACCCAATGCGCATCGAAATAGCGACGAACAGATTTCCCATGAATTTAAAAAATAAAAATAAAGAATCATCGTAGTCTTAACTCTTTTCCAGCTCTCTCGCATCTTCTACTATTTAACTAGAAATATTGATAGAAAATCATTTGCTTAAGATTATATATATATATATATATATATATATATATATATATATATATATATAGGGGTTGGTTATGGTGAGAAAACTCCTAATGTCGAAAATATGAATAGTAGCACATCTTTCATATTTGTATAGCATGATCAATCTTATATTAGCATATTGGTTTATACATCTTTCATTATAAGCGTATACGGGAAGAGTTCTAATCTTTACTGCATTAATCCGCGTAGCATCTGAAATACAAAACTATAAGCACTAGAAAATTAAATCTCAACCATTGATATAGCGAATCAAAGCTCGATTCATTCCTATTTCCTATCAAATTATCATTTTTACATGAACCAACTCATATATATATATATATATATATATATATATATATATATATATATATATATATATATAGTTTAGTTCAAATAAAACATTTTTATCCTAAAACTAATAACCAAATGAATTCGTTATGAAAGTTGATGAATCAGTTGAGAAAGTTAATGAATTCAAAATTGAATTTTTCACGGGTTCGAATCCCATGAGGCGAAAATTCTATTTTTTTATTGATAATTTTCTCGTGGTTCATCAACTTTCCTTGTGAATTCATCGGTTTTTAGTTCTCACGTTCTCACAATAAAAATGGTTCTCACGTTAACCCTCCCTATATATATATATATATATATATATATATATATATATAGGAGATGGATCGGTAGGAATGGATAATTTGGTAGGAAATATGAATGAATCGGGCTTTGATTCGTTGGATCAATGGTTGAGATTAATTCGAGGATGTTATAGTTTTGTGTTGTGTGTCTACTGCGGATTATATGTCAAACACTAGAACTCTTCTTGTCTTCTGACTGATGAAAGATGTCTTAAACTAATATATTTAGCATATGTCTACTGAAAAGATGAAATATGTGCTAAGCTAATATATGACATAGTAATTACGATTGTCTTACACAAATATAAAAGATATCTTTGAACTACATATCTATTCCTATTTCCTACACTTATTTCCATTCTCACATGGGCCATCCCTATAAAGAGTTACTTAGTAAATTAATACATGAATTTTCACTTATTTTGTAGTTTGAACGTGACCTTTGAACGTTGCAAATAGATCATCATATTCAATATATTGCAAAATCAACATCTTTAATATTTATCAATACTTCGAAGTTCATATACGGAGGACAATACTAACCAAATCAAAAAATATTGAGATTGTGTAGTCACACTTTTATAATGCTGACTACGATGAGGCATGTTACACACAAACTCTAGTGACCAATCGGAATTTGAGGTGTTAATTTTGCCACAAGTTAAAAGTAGTCATATTATATTGTAATATTTCAAATAACATGTTAAAAAATAAGGAAAATATCATGTATTGATTGACAATTAATCCTTAAAAACAAAAGTTTCTTGTAACTATGTATTCAAGGTTATATTGGTCCCAGCAGCTCATAGATAAAGTCATCTAGATATCACGTGGATTCGAACCAAACGTAGGAATTGAAAAGTTGTCCATAGAATTTTGGAATTATATGGTATACTTATCTAATTATAGATTTACAGTTTACACACATACTTGCAATAAGTTTAATGAGCACGAAACCATAAATGACCAAGTAATAATTCCAAGTTTTAAAGTCGGCAAATGTTTGACAAAATTAAGAAAAATGGTCCATGCTACGAGAAAAGGACCCGTGACGTATTAATTGAGTATCATAGTTTGTCACGTTTGTGGCGTACATTACGTCGTTTCATTACCAGCTACATTAAACTTTTACATTGACAGCATGCATTAATAGTTTGGACAACCAAAAGTGTTGGTTTTTGTAAAGTGAAATTCAAGGATTTTTTTGATATTTTTGGTGCGTGTCGAAATCATTGACGTTTTAACTCAGCTCCTTAATTAGAAATCGAACTGAAATTAAGGACTTTAATTTGAGCCTTTTGTTTTGGGTTCGGTTGTGAAGGGTGAAATCTGTTAACATTTTAGATAGCTTTATCAAGATCTTTTGTAATGATTGGAATTCAACATTTCAAGAAATAAATTCTAACCGATTGAAAAGATCTTCACAACAGTTATTATGTGGATGTTGCGTACATGCAAATATCTAAAAATATCAATTATTTAAAAATATATATATAATTATTTTTTATCTTATAATTAGAAAGTATCATTTATACTGAATAAAATTATCATTTGCATTAAAAAAATCAATATTCACACACACGAACGTCATAATAGCCCATCTCAAAGATCTTCCATTCGGTTCGGAAGTTATTTTGGGTTTGAGTTGAAGATTTTTTTAAAATATTTTATTATTTGGAAACATTAAATGGTATAGTTAATATTTTGAAAAAAAAAAACTAGTTTTCCATAAATAATATCAAATGATATAAAATAATAATTATAATAAAATCTTCGTGTTTTGGGCATGGGCGTATAAAGCCTATACAATTGTGTGGGTGTTGGTCTAATGATAGAATGATTAATGTCTGAGGCCAAAGATCTAAGTGTGAAATCCATCATGCGTGATGTGACCTTAATTGTCTTTGTTTAGTTGATGAAAAAGACTTGGACTAATATAGTTTTAAATAGTAGTTCTACATAAATTTATGGATTTACAAAGTGGTATTAACCTTGTCTATTGTATAATTAGAATTCAATCAACTAGTTCCACGAGATTAGCTCAATTGATCAAGAGCCAATAAATTTGGGACAAGAATTCAATCAATTACTGGTTCCAACAAATCAAATGATATCGTAAATGTGAATTTTAGAGGCTATCAAGAAACTTTAATCGAGATTGACATTTCAAAATCAAATTAGGACCAACATTCATCTTACATATAATCGATCAGGGCTAAAAGAAAATGATGAGATACATAACTACATATGTGGCACATTTATTGGAATCATATATCTAATATACTTAGGCTCCACCAAACTGCATTATTCTCGCCAAGGATATAGAATAGTAATCAACACCATAAACAAGCCAAAAACATAAAGAGAATATGTTTACTATCCTTTTTCTCATTCACTCTTTTGAATAAATCAAACCCCACTTGCTTTACAAAATTACACAAACCCAAAAATAATCACTTGTGTAATAAAATTAAGAAAGCTTTAGATTCAGTCAATCTCCCATCACGTTTCTGATTGTTGAGCATTCCAATATATTGCCAACAATATTCTTCTCTACCCAATGAGTATTATTATTATTATTATTAAGAATCCCGACACCTTATGCTGGAACTGGTTGCACCTCTAGCCATTATTATTACAACTTATCCTCAATCACACACATTAGTTGGCATGTCTTGTGTAGTCCTATCACTACCCCACAACTTCGTGTTCACAATATTCATAGCATCCAATTTGATTCAAAAAAATTAGAACATTCGCGATGTTTCCGAACTGGATTGGCGCGAAGATTCGAATGATCAAAATTGGCATAGCATAGCTACATTATAGACTTAATAGTGTCTACAAAACAAAAGATGAAAAAATACAACATACATGATCTTGTTACATGTAACAACACCTAGCTAGCTTTCTTACATTTTATTTCAATATTTACAACTCGAATCAGCGGTCGTTTCTCTTGTTGTACGAACTCCCCGCTGAGATGGAGTCATCATGTTGTGAGTTTGAAGACGACGAAGTGTCATATTCATATTCAAATTCACACTCGAGATCCTCAAACCCCCAGAACTCCTCCTGATCTTCATCTTCCTCTGGAACCTTCCATTTCTCCGCGTCTATTTCTTCCTGCGTTGAGATCACTTCCACCACCTGTCCACATTGGTAGCTCCAGATTTTTTTACTATGATTTATTTAACATTAAAATCTGCAGATATTCTCATCTGAGACAGTTTTAAAAAATCAAACATATAAAAATACAAAGCTGATAGCATTGCTGGATTTGCTGGTATGCATCAAGTTGGAGCAGACATTAATATTGTTAGGAAAAATTTTAATCTTCAACTTGCTTTTTTCTCGTACAATCGATTTTGTAATAACATCCTGTAAGTGGAAGTTTTCTTGTACAAATAAATTAGGATGAAAATAAAATACTTGTGAAGTTAATGGGGCCCTTTTTCCCTCCTAAGGTTTTAACCTGTCAATATTATGCAAACTGCACATTATTGCCTGATAAAGCAAAAAGATTGTAGTTAAGGTGAGGCACAAACATCAAAAGAAGATAAATTAATAACAGAAATAGAGGTGTGATGCATGTATTAGTCATATGATGTTAAAAGTCTTACTATTAGCATATACAGTAATTATTATATGTCCAGATAATCATATCTTTGGATGATAGGAGCAAACAAAGGTGTTTTCTCATAGCAATTCTTTCAATTATAAATAGCAAAAAGTCCATAGTCGGCAGAAATCTTGAACAGAGTTCTAACACGATTAAATTAAACAGGCGTGCCAAGTTGATATCAATTAACGTCATTATCTCTAATCCAACCAGTAATGGCGAGTTAGCACAAGTTTAGGTGAATCACCGCATCTAAATAGTGTAGGATTTGGCTAAACCTCAACCAGAAAATGACATAAATGTTATAAAAAAAACATATCTTATCTGTCACTTCAATTCTCATGCTTTCATCAAGATTGGATTTTTCTAAGCCTTCCATAAATTAATCACCGCAAAAAACTAAAAAAAATGAACAAGCAAAATTCTATTAAAAAAAGTAGTCATGTCCCAGCATGCTCACTAATAGTTCACTATTATCGCATAATCCGCGGTGACACCATAGATTAAAGTAATATAATCACGGATAAAGAAGCATATCTTGAAGATTAGCATTATCACTGATCGTTGACGAAAACACATTACCTCACTCATGGTGGGGCGCCAAATTGGGGAGGCTCGTATGCAGAGATGCTGCAAAAGCAAGCCTGTTGAGCTCGACTATGTTGTACTCATCTCTGAGCCTTGGATCAATCACCTCTTTCAAATCCCCTCGACTCAGTATAGGCTTCGCCTGGCTCATCAAAGAGTAAATATTAAGTTTGACAGAAGAGATAATTGTACATATTATTGAGGTATGAGAAAATGGTAATTGATAATCACCCAGCTATGCAAGCTTTGATGAGAACTATCAACAGGTCTCTTGCCAGAAACAAGCTCTAGCAAGAACACACCAAATGCAAATACATCTGTCTTCTCGTCTACAACGCCGTGCATGAAATACTCCGGTGCTAAATGCCTGCAGAATAACCAACAACGTCAGTTATAGTTTGTTTTAAACACTCAGTGTAAGAATTCTGGCAGATGTAGTAATGATTTTTGTACCCGAATGTGCCTTCTATTGGAGCTATGGAGTGATGGCTCCATTGTGATGGAAGCCATTTTGCTAGACCAAAATCTGATATCTGAAACAGAGATACAAGGCCATGAATTATGATTAATTATTAGGATACATTTTCTTTTTAATAAGAATGTTACCTGGGCTTCAAAATCTGCAGCTACTAAAATATTGGAAGACTTAATGTCTCTATGAATTATTCTTCGTGGACAATTCTTGTGCAAATAATGTATCCCTTTTGCAGTCCCAACCGCAATTTTGTACCTTGTTTTCCAGTCCAATATAGGCAATTTCTCATCTAATTAAACAAGGAAATTTAATTAGTTCAACGACCATTGTACAGTAAAATCTAATTAATTAATTATTACCATGAAGAAGAGAAGCAACAGAGCCTTTGGATGAGAACTGGAAAATAAGGTAAAGGCCATTGTCCATACAGCAGCCAAGAAGCGCTGTCACATTTGGATGGGAAACATGTCCTAACGTTCCGATTTCCGTCAAGAATTCCTTCTCTTTCCTCTCGTCGTTTTCCGTCTTCGTCAACCGTTTCACCGCAATCGCCTGCCCGTTTCCCAGCACCCCTCTGTATACTTCCGCAAATCCTCCTTTCCCCACCATATTATCTAAAAATAAAAAGGTTAGATTTTGGATCGAAAATGGTCGAGAAGAGAGAAATGCGGGACCCACCTGCGGCGAAATCGTTGGTGGCGGCGGAGATTTGGTCGTAGGAGTAGCATTTCCATGTGGGTTTTCTGGAAATTCTGAGACGGCTCCTCGGCGGCGGCCTTTTTTCGTCAGTGGTGAATTCGGGAGTTGTTCTTCGTCAAGGAGTGGCGTTTGAGGGAGAAAAGCCGCTTCAAGCTGGCTGTCCGAATATATCTCATGGTTTGGTAGGGAAGAAAAGAATGAGGAGGTGTGTTTCAATGATTCTGTGTTCAGAGGCAAAAACAGAATCAAAGTAGAGCCACACTACACTCATTCATAACTGGACAGAATACAAAATAGGTTTAAGTAAAACAATCTCTCCTCTAGAGGGACAATGCTTCCAGAAAGAGTCAAATGTGAGTCTGTGTCTATGTATGTGGGATGCATATATATATTTGGTTATTTATTGAGCAAAATTTTTAGTAATGATGTGGGGTATATATAAATTATTTAACCAACTAACTACAGGTGTTTCTCAAACCAACATGAAATGATTGGAGTAGTTGGCCATGAAAAAAATAAAAATAACTAAGCTCTTGGGAAAATAATGGAAAAATGATCCGACCCATCTACAATTGTATTTAATACGAATTTTCATGGAGCATATAAAATTTGCTGCATTAAATTCAATTGTAGGTGTAATGAGGTTTGGACTCTATACTTACATCATGCTAATAAATTCTTACAGATGTGTTTGAGTAACACTTCTCAATTTGGACTTTCAAGAAATCAACATATTTGCATATCTATGTTTTCTTTTACTATAAAGTGGAAAACCGGGACTGCTATCAGAAAATCTGAGTAAATTCCAATTGCAATAAATACAAATGTTTAATGCTTATGTGTAGAGTGAGTTGGATTTGGTAAACAGTAAATCTTTGTGGTACATTGTGGTAGCATTATGTACTTTTATATATTAGAAAAATATTAAATTATTAAATTTAAATTTAAGTTTAAAATTTTCATTCGATAGGTGCAAAATTGTAATTAATAAGATAGTTTTAATATAAAACTAATTTTTAATAGATCAAAATTAAATAAATGAGTTTTTCGTTTAATAAAGTTGATTGTGGTACGATATGCTACTGAATAAGCATCACTCGTAAGGTAAATAATTATGACGCTGAAAAAGAATGTCATTAAAGTTTTGTTTAACGCTGAAAAAGAATGTTATTAAAGTTTTGTTTAACCTCATTCTATTTACAATTCACTCTTCTATATTTATCTTGTTTTAATTTTATTTTCTGTTATACAAATACACATTACGTGTCGAATATCGAAACACGATAAGAACAGATGTTCGTCGTCAATGAAAGGTCCACCAATACCCTCCGAGGAAAGGAAGCATTTGATGGGGACAGCTGGGGTTTAATGAAAATGTAACACTCCATAGCTATTGGCAATGCTGCATGTTTTGCCTCAAAATTTGAGATGTTTATTGATATTAATATCTGCAAAAAAGAAACTTAATTAGATCCTAATTTTTGGATTAGCGTGAAAGGAGGCCATGCTTGTCTCTTTTTGCGCTCTCTGCGTTTGAACACTGGATTCGATCGCCTTTCCCTCTTTCCAGTACTGCGAGCTTTTTGTTGAACGTGAAATCATCATCAAACGATTTTACATAATGGAGAAATCATGCCTAATATAAAGGGTATTATTTTAGAAAAATCTAATTCGTCTATTATCATATGCTCCCTTTGTTCTTTATTTATGTTCTCGTGAATCTTCGGTGCGAATTTCACTACAAGAATTTGCACGATTAACGACGGAAAATTCCGTCGTTATACCGAATAAGTCCATCGGTGATCTTAAATAACGACGGAACAACGACGAAAACAGGCCGTCGGTAAAAACATAGTCGCTATTCCGATCAACGACGGACTCGTAGTCCGTTGTTGAATCACCAGTGGATCAACGACGGATATAGACGTCGCCGTTGTGTACGCACGACCGTCGTCGATCAACGACGGATCAACGATGGAAAGGCCATCGTTGATCAACGACGGACTGTGATCCGTCGTCGATCAATCGACGAGACGAACGACGGATGTCCGTCGTTGATAAGCGACGGATAGTGTCCGTCGTTGATCCGTCGATATTTTAGTTTTTTTTTCTCGCAAATTGTGTTCAACGCCCCCATAGAAGATTCTCTTTTTCAAAGCTTTTGGATCCATTACTCGCCCTTCTGCATCCAAGAAGGTAGCCCACTGCAAGGAAAAGTTTTGACTCAGGTGGCATATAAAACAGACAGAGTAAGCAATCAATCACTTAAAGAAATTTAGATTGCTCAGATGGTAATTCCTGTGAATAAGTAGCACACAAATTCACTCCCTCACTCAAATAAAGTGAAAAATATCACTCGAAAACACTAAGACACACAACATATGAATGAAGAATAAGTTAAACGGAATACAATATCCCCAGAACAAAGAATCTTGTGCTAGCCTCCGAATGACATTATTATTTGATTTCCTTACTGAGTCTGCCATGTTAGCACGTAGAAGTCAAATTGGAACATAAGGGGGTAAATTACTTACCCAAAGCAGAATGGTAACCCAAAGGAAATCGGCAGAAAAAAGTAGAAGGTAAGCAAGAAAATCGGCAGAAAAAACGAAATACCTATGCCGGGAATGGGCAGAGGTCGGCGACGTCCGGGGAAGGAGGTGAGGCGAGGCTGGGGATGGGCCGGATGGGTGTGAGGCGAGGCGGGACGAGTCCGACGAGGGAGAAGACGGAGAAGACAACGGCGTGCAGGAAACGGGGACGAGTCCGACGAGAGCTGGCGGCGTTGAGGGAAGACGACGACATTCAGGCGGAGAAGGCGGCGGGGAGGGAAGGTGGCGTGCGGTGCGGAGGGAAGGGTTCGACTTCGTTTCTGAATGAAAAATCAGATGTGAAATCCCGTGTATATTTAAAAAATCAACGACGGATCAACGACAGAGTGTTCCGTCGTTGAAAATGTTCGTCGTAATTCCCTTGTCGTTCCATCGTTGATCAACGACTCGGCAGGGAGGGAAGGCGGCGTGTGGCGCCGAGCTAATCTAGGGTTCGACTTTGTTTAACGATGAAATTCAACGACGGACTATATCCGTCGTAATTTCATCGTTGATCAACGACGAACATAATTCCATCGTTGATCAATGACGGAATTACGACGTACAAACACAACGACAGATCAACGTCAGAGTGTTCCGTTGTTGATCCGTCGTTGAAAATGTTCGTCGTTGATCCGTCGTTTACTAACTTCGTCGTCGTTCCGTCGTTGATCAACGACAGACTTAATTCCGTCATTGATCGACGATGGAATGACGACGGAATGTTTTACATATATAGAAAGCGAGGTCCCGTCTTAAGACCGTCGTTGTTCCGTCGGTGATCTACGATAAAAATTTATCCGTCGTATTTTCGTCGTTGTTCGAGCGCATTTCTTGTAGTGATTTAATAAAAGTTATTAAGTATATTGTGTGAATGAAATAAGAGTCCTATATTAGTATAGTGTTAATTATATTAGTGGTGGATTATGAATAGTAAAATATATGAATAAACAGTATTGTTTAAGGTCATAAATAAGGCTTATTTTGTGGAATAGTGTCCATAAATGATAAAAAAAGATAAAAATGGGAGATGTAACGAAAAACAAAAGTATAAACAAATATGGGGAACATAGGTAGCATTCATTTTAAGAATAATAATATAATATGATTTAGTTATTGTAAAAGTGTCTATTTTGATAAATTTGATTATTTTCTTATTTGTTGTAATCAAGGATAGTATAGTCATTTAATATATATATATATATATATATATATATATATATATATATATATATAAGTTTAATGTATAAGATACAAGATAAGAATCCATTTGTATTTTTTTTCAAAATTGTGATAAGTATGATATATCTTTTACTTACATATTTATTATTTAAATCCAATAACTTTACATTTTCATATACCATCTGTTATTGTGAAAAATATTGAGCAAACTTTGTGTAGTGCATATATAATATAATGAATTAAATGGAATTATTTGTAAGAAATAAGAATAAATCTAAATCATTGATTTTAATAAATCAATGGACAATATTAATTTACGTTGTGCCGCGATTCATAGCTACATATGCTACATATTAAATTCGTTGGATTAATTAAATTTTATATTAGTAATTTTGTTCCTTGATTTTAGGGATTTATTGTAATCTAATTTATGCAATAATAAATTGAACATAATATATGTTAGAAATGTGATATAGATTATCTTATGCATGCAATAATCAACATTCTACCTTCAATACAAAAAATAAAATAAAAACGTACAATATTTAATTCCATGAATAATGTAATATTTTTATTATATATTTGTTATATTTTGTGAAGATTTGGAAGGGGTGGATGGATCCCTATAATTAAGGAAGGTGACGAGATTTATGGGATGATGATATTTTTTTTAATACCATTTTTATGTTTTATCCGTAAATCACAATAAATAATAGTGATATCAACTTAATTTGGACCGTAAATTTGGACTTGATTTATGGTTATGATACATTCTTATTTCTTACACATATAAGCATTCTCATGGAACCACCCTTATATATATATATATATATATATATATATATATATATATATATATGAGAGGGTTAACATGAGAACTATTTTTATTAGGGCTGGGTATCGGTTCGGTGCGGTTAACCGAATGAATTTTCGATTACGAAACCGATTATTCACTTTGGATACTAACCGATAACCGAACCGATCGGTTATTCGGTTAACCAAATAAACGATCGATTTAACCAATCGGTTATTTGGTTAACCGAATAACCGGTTTTTTAAACCCTTTTTTTTTGCAATCAAAACACATTGTTCAAAAACGGTAACTTTAGTTCAAGGAGCACAAAGCGAGATTGCAAATCATATATTGCATTTCATTTTCACCAAAATTTAACAAAATATTCTAACTTGAGCTCAAGATTATCTAGATGAGGGATAAAATATTGCATTCATTTTCACCAAAATTTAACAAAAGATTCAAACTTGAACTTAAGATTAATATTATCAAAGCTGAGAAATAGAATATAGCAGCAAGTGTTATGGCAGATTAATATTTTTTTTAAATATTAATTATAAAATGAAATAAATATATATATATATATATAATCATTTTCGGTTATCGGTATACCCATTCGGTTGTCGGGTATATCGATAATCGAATTTTCAAAAAATCTCATATCCAATACCGAACCGTATCCAATGAAATCAGTTATTCGGTTAACCGATATCCATTGGTTCGGTTCGGTTCGGTTATACAAATATCCAAATATCTAATACCAAATACCCACCCCTAATTTTTATTGTGAGAACGTGATAACCAAAAAATGATAAATTCGGTGTGAAACTTGATGAATCCGCTAGGAAAGTTCTTGAATCAAAAAATAAATTTTAGCCTCTCATGAGATTCTAACCTGGTGAAAATTCTTAATTTTTGGATTGATAACTTCAAGCAGATTCATTAACTTTCATAGCAAATTCATTTTGTTAGTAAAGAATTTTATGGTTCTTAGTTCTCACGTTAAAATGGTTCTTATTGAACCTCACTATATATATATATATATATATATATATATATATATATATATGGTTAACGTGAGAACCAATTTTATCGTGAGAACAAAAAATGATGGATTATTTGTAACTTTTCAAATAAATACATCAACTTTCATAATAATTCATTTTGTTTATAAATTATGAACTCACGAAATTATGCGAATTAGTCGTGAAAACATCTAAACTAGAAAAATAAAATCCACTCTCATGGTATCCGAACTCAGGTGTTTGAATCCATTAAATAAGGTGATGAATACACCGAAGATCTTTCTGAATCAAGGGCTGAAAATTGTTCATATTTTATACTTTAAAATTAAGAGAGGTTTGTATTTGATCTCATTATTTATGGTTATGCATGAATGTACCATGAATAATAAATATTGTGAAAATATAATTTTTAAACTTCAAATATATCTATTTTGTTAAAAATTTCGCAAACTATCATAAATATTTATTTAACCACCAACTATCGTATTGTATCAAAATGTTCGTGTTCATTTTCCAACCCCTCCCAAAAAAAAAATCTTAAAGTGGCTCGCTGAAAGTCATATAATGCATCTTTGTTATTTCTTAGTTAAATAATGAATATATATATACAACATAATCTCATGTGGTTCCGACAATCTACTTCAAAATTCGATATAGGAAAATAGGCGCGTCTTGCATGATATTTTTTATACAATATTAATAGTTGGTAAATTAAATAAATATTTTTTATTATTCGCGATATTATTTTAAAAACATGTATAGTTTGCAGATTACACTGATATTTACGAATAAATAAAATATCTTTTACCTACATAACCGTTTCATGATATTAAACGGTAACATGTGTAGAGATGGGATGGAAATGAGGAAGGACGTAAGGGAATCTGATTTGATCATGTCATCCTCATTATTATCATCTTCTTCTTCGTTTTTGTTTTTTATAAAATAATATTTTCATTAAAACAAAAAAATGGAACCTGCCGTGACTATCATATACTCCATATGTTCCAATATTCATGACTCATTTCTTTTTATACATAGATTAAGAAGAATTATATTTTGTGTGTAAAGTAGTGTGTAGTCTGAAATTTGAGTTCTTTTTAGTGTAATTTTTTTTTCTTTTTGAAAGCGGACCAATAATAATAAAACAACCTAAAAAGTAAAACGAACGGACGATAATGAGACGGATGAAATAAGTTATAAGCTTCACTCTTTATTCCTTTTTTTTGTATAATGTTTTTCTGTAGTAAAAGTTACGCGTAGACAGCAAAGGTCAATCAATTCGAAATCCCTCAATCAATAAAGTGGATAGTTCCAATATGCTTTTTTCTCTTCTTTTTTTTTCACTATAGTTCATCAGATAGTGATATGACACAAGTAAATTTATGCTGATCACGTGATATTTTTTCTCTTTAAAGTCACATGATTAGTTTACATTTCAAGAAAGGTATTAAATGACAATTGGGCTCCAAACTTAATGTAGGAGGCCTATGCATTAGTTGGGCCAAGCCATTTGGTCTTCATGTAAGTTAAAGAACTAACTTGATTGAAATATAAGCTAAGGTGACCCAGTATAGGTCCACTAAAATATTTTTATAATCCAAATAAATTCACAGTCGTCATAGTTTAAGTGAACCCAAAAAGGTGTTGATAGGATTCTTGCAATGGCACCATTTTTGTCATAAATTTGAATGAGATCGTTCACAATGTTGTTTGTTTATAGTTTATTTTCTTAAGTTGCACTTATATTCGATAGATCTTAAATAACACAATCATCACAATAACAAAATTCCAAATCTCCATTCTCGAAATTCTTGAAGCATAAAAGTTTAAACCTTAAACTATTAGACGATGAAGAAATATTGGTCGAGATAATTAAGATAGGGGTATAAATGAATAAACTAGTGAAACGGGAATAACTATTTCATGTTTGCCATGTCTTCTGCCTATATCAAAGAAGCTTCAAAATGCAATCAATGGTTTTGGAGCCAAAAGTGTATTTATCCTCAAAATTTCTTATTTCAGCATACAAATTATTTGTACTTATCTATATATATTAGATGGAATCATTTCAAAAATAGTAATTTATGTTTTCCGGCCTAAATCATCATTCCATTTCTGAAAATAAATATAATCTATATATGTATACATATTCTATTAAATATATATTACTTTCTCCGTCCCCCAAATATAGTCATATGAATCTTCGATACGAGTTTTAATAAAAGTTGTTGAATGTATTGTGAGTGAAGTAAAGGTTCCACAATAATATAATATTAAATTAGTTAATAGTGGGCCATATGTGTAAAAGTCGTAAATAAATATATTGTTGATGGTAAAAAAGAGAAATAGTGGTGGGCCATGAGTAGTAAAATGTGTAAATAAAGAATATTATTGAGGGTAAAGTTGGGAAGATAGTTACCATAAATAGATAAGAAGAAAATTGGGGGATATCCCAAGAAGAAAAATTAGGATGAAAATTGGGAGACAGAATGAGTATATATTAATATATAGCATATTACAAAAATATTTATTTAAATAATTAATAATATTAATTATTCATTGATATATTAATTTCATTTAATTATTTTGGCCCTCTAAAAAAATCATTAGTTTGGCATGATATTTTATTGTACATCTAAAAATCACATTTCATGAACAATAGTATAATATAAAATACAATAGGAGTTCACAAATAAAATTTAATTTTTTTAATCACTAAATTGTTCATATTGCTACTCATCTAATTCTGATAGTAATTTATTTTCTTTATTATTGTAAATGTGTATGTATGGAATTGCTCCACATCTAAATTTGTACTTATATTTTTTCACGATCCGGATATTTTAAAATTAAAATATTAATATTTTTATATTTTATATGATTATTTTTAATTAGTTAAAATATATCATTATTATTATTTGTATCCATGGGTTAATTATGGAAATAACATTGCTTTTTTTTTAGAAATTAACATTAGTTTTATATTTGTCCATGGATGTTTATGATTGATTTTTATGAGTTAGTTAATTATGATTGATTATTATTTTTTGTTTACTATAATGGTGGTGATAGAATTATTTATTAGTTGTAATGAATTTTTATTCGCGATGAATACTTCTAAAATTTTGTGTTTGTTAATTACTTATTATTATTTCAAATTTGATGGATGTTAAAATTATTAATGTACAATACGAGATAGTTAATTTATAGAGATTATTATTATTATTATTATTATTATTATTATTATTATTATTATTATTATTATTATTATTATTATTATTTCTCTCTTCTGTATGTGGATGTATTAAATGTATGCATGTCAAACTAATGAAAACTGATACCATATCTGTCTATATATCATTCATAATGTTTTTAACTATATATATAGAGAGAGGGGTTCAAATAAGCATTATTTTTAATGTAAAAACTAAGAATCACGAATATACTTTATGAAAAAATGAATTCACTATTAAAATTAATACATCCGTTGGGAAAGTTACTGAATTCCAAAATTTGAAATTTTCACATAGGGTTCGAATCCCATGAGAGGTGAAAATTTTATTTTTTTAGATTCAATAACTTTTCCAACGGATTCATCAACTTCCACTTCAAATTCATCATTTTTGATTCTCACGTTTTCACGATAAAAATGATTCTCACCTTTTAACTCTCTCATATCTATACTTTATTATTTCATTTAACTAAAAACTATTACCGTGTATCACACGAAGATCAAATCTAGTTTCACGTAATTCTATCACCAATGAGTGAAATGGAAACCCAAATAAATATTCTCATAATAACTCCTTTGTTTTTTATTTTTCTTTTGAATAGCCGAGGAATAAAGTATTGAATTTATCCAAAATTATGAACTATAATCTTCTCACCCAACCTCAATTAGGTCGCCAATTTTCAATTTTCACATATTATCGAAAAAGGCCAAAAAAGAAAACAATGGTTCAGCTAACAAAGAAGCTGCAAAACCCAAAACCTTTCGAAATCCAAATTTTCAGCCGTACGCCATGAGCGACCGCCGGGACCGGGACCGGGACCGGGACAGAGATAGAGACCGAGATCGTGACAGGAAAAGAATCCGCGACGACCGCGATCTTGAGCGCGACAGAGACCGTGACCGTAGCAGACGCTCCCATTCTCGCACGCCCGACCGCACTAGATCCCGGCACACGCGGTCCCGCACTCGTTCGCCCGAAGAAAGGGACCGCCACCGCCACCGTCACCGCCACCATCGGTCTCGCTCCCGCTCCCCTACTTCCCCTCCTCGCAAGCGCCTAAAGGACGACGTCGTTCTCAATGACAAGGACAAGCACAAGCACAAGGACGACACCCTTTCGAAGGATAAGAAACAGAAGGAGAACGCTGCTGCTGGCAACGATGACGGCAATAAGGATGGGGAGATGATAGATGAGGATGAGATGGAGATGATGAAGAAATTCGGGATTCCGGCGGGGTTCGATTCCACCAAGGGGAAGCCGGTGTCCGGGAACGACGTCGGTGCGGTGAGGAAGGTCACGAAGCGGCAACCTCGCCAGTACATGAACCGCCGCGGCGGATTTAATCGTCCTCTCCCTCCCGAACGTAATCGTTAAAAGGAGATTGGATTGGCTTCGCATTGCCTGCAGGTTAGGGTTTCCGTTGTTTTAGTATTACACATACCGCTACTTTAGTTGATGCTCATATCGTGATTGGGGCAATTTGTGAGCTCGAATTGCATTATAATTGAGCACATTGAATTCGTGTATGTTACATTCTTGCTTTAGTTTTCATGTTCTAAGACGAACAATTGGAGAATTCTGAGTGAGCTTTTGTTTCTCTGTGTACTCTTTTGAAATTAAGGTGGTCATGTATTTTAGTTATTTGTTTGCCTATTCGATTAAATAGGGTGCAAGATTACTGTAGAACAATTGTTAAAGATATTCGGTTTTAATGCAGATAGCAGCGTGCTAAATGTTCCTTGGATTAAATCGGACAACTGCAAGATGTAAGAGTGCCATTAGGTTGTATAATGGAGAATGCCTTTCTGCAATTTCACAGAATTGTTTCTGATTCTAATGTGATTTCAATTTCTCTATGCTGTATACTATAACGACGAATTTTCGTTACCTTGCACTGCTTACAAAAACTGTTGCTGGTGTCTACGAGGTCTCTATCATGAGATTGGTAACTGTTAGTTTTTTCTTCCCCCCTTATTGCGGTAGCTCGTATTCATGTTTTTAATGATTCTTTGTTGATAAATCTGGTGTTTCTGCAACGACAATGAGTTATTCTTTGTTGATAAATCTGGTGTTTCTGCAAAGACAATGGCTGAAATATACGAATTGAAGCATGATGTTTCTTGGTGCTTTTGAAACAACCCTACCTTGTAGTCTTGATGCAGATAGGATTGAAGCATGATGTTTCTTGGTGCTTTTGAAACAACCCTACCTTGTAGTCTTGATGCAGATAGAAGTTCTTCTTGACTGTTCCTCAAACATAGAGATCCTTCTAGGTTTATATCAAGAGTGACAATTGCAGTAGATGGAAAACTTCCATTAGGTTGATTGGAGAATGTGTTCGTGCCATTTTCTTTACTAGATTGCAATTACTCAAGTCTGTTCTTTAATTAGTGATTACCATATTGATGTTAACTTTGCTCTATTGAATCTTGGAGAGACTATTATGAGAATTGTTACTTTTGAGTTTTATAGTTGTAATTGTTATTACACAGCGTCTACGACATCCTTATTTTGATATAAAGGTAATTTTATATTGTAGCTTTTGTTGTTAGATCTTACAATATCATTCCTTATTGGAAAATATTGCAATTTGCAAGTTTATGACTTGAACATACGACTGCTCTACCCATTTGATGCCAGAAAATTCCAGTTTCGTGGCCTACATCGAGACAATGATATTGCAATTGTATATGTTGATGCATCAGGTTGAGTATTCTGTTTGCTGTAAGATTATTGACTTCAGATTCCCAGAATGATTATCTACTATTTCTTGTGTTTGTGGCTTTGGCATGCAGCAGGACTGCCTTGGGAAACTTTAAATATCAAAATAAAGGGTGTGATGCAGTTTTTCTAGAGCTATAAAATGCATTCAACATCATTTATTTCATTCATGTACTAGGAAGCAGGAAAAGGCAGCGTTGATTAGGAGGAAGTGTTAGGCTTCTGAGTGTGGAAGGCCATGCACTGCGCCTGCTTGGTGTTGATTTAAGCATTCGGGTACGCTGCTTTGCACTCTTGAATTTCATTCAGAACTTGAGATGAGTCTGTGCAACCAAACATGGGCAGTTTCCACAGAGTCCAGTATCTACTGTCGCAGTAATTTGGCATCCTGCTGTTCTCTGAATACATATCCCACCTTGAGAGAGAGAGAGAGAGATCATAATATTAGTTCAGAGAAGGTGTAATGTTGGTGCCTCCTCAAATTCAAGACAAGGGATTCATCCCGTGTTGATCATGTAATCACTCTCCTTGACCATCGATTCTTTTGATAGGGGTCAAGAGTTTCAAATTTCTTGTTATTTGTCGGTTTTTATGTCTAAACAATCAAAACTCATCACAATCAAAACCAACCAAAATTTATAGTAAAATCACGGTAGTTTCATCTTCATGCAATGTGTTCTCGATCCATTCGAAACGGTTCTCTTCCTCCAGGATACCAACTCTGTCCTGTCAACGACAAGCTTTGAGCCGTTGGGTTTCAGCCCTCCGTAGCTAGAAGCATCATATGGAGCTGAGAAGCTTGCAACAGACATTTTCCTTTCCTTTTTAAGGTTTAAGAATAAAGTATGGAGCAAAGCTTAGCAAGAAAGTAGTCATAGGTTGTATCACCTACTCCTGAACTGCCTCGGTAGAAATATTTGGTTTCTAGGATGTGTGTATCGATTTACTAAGATACTATTAATCATTCTTTGTTTTAAGAAGGGTAAATAGCGTTTTATGTCCCATCGTTTGAGCGGTTTTTCAGAAATGTCCCACCGTAAAGGTATTTACAAAACAGTACCCATCGTATTCGAAAAATAACATTATATAACCCCGAAAATTTTTCCGACGCCAGAAAATCGACGTGTACGTCGGAGCTGCTATGTGGCATGCTGACGTGGAAAAAAAACACGAAAATTACACAAAACATGTTAAAACGACGTCGTTTTGCATATCATAAAACAAAAAAAAGGAAGAGAAGACGGACGCCAGTTCACCACCTCCACCACAAACCCGCCGCGGACGGACGCCAAGTTCACCGTTTCCACCATTTGATTATTTATGAAAACGAAAAAAACCACCTGATTCACCTTATCAAAAAGGAAGTCGCAGAAATGGAGCCTCACGAGATATGTGAAGTTGACATCCACATCAAGAATCCAGTGAGGTTGTAGTTGAGATTGAGTGTGGCATTAGGCCCGTGCTTCTTGTTGTTACAGTAAACATCGAGGCGGACGAGCCTCGACTCTGCGAAGGATATCTGATGGCGACGTCGCTGTCTGCGTCTTGGTGACCCCAAGACCCGCACCATATCGTGGGGAATCATCGTACCATGTTCGAGTGGGCGGAATCTTCGATTCTTTGCGATGAAGCGACCCCGACGTTAAGTTTCAAACATCGCTCGCATTGCGTGGGCCTCCGCGATCGATGTTTTGTGCGAGAATCCGACCGTTGGAGCGGGTTGGAAGATCTCTTGGCATTGAGATGATCTCGATGCCGTTGATGAATCGCGAAGACGTGTTTGGATGATGAGTTGTTGAAGGTGTGAAGGTGAGATCAAGAATTCGATTTTAGGCGATCATGGAGAATTCTCGATGATGTAAGCTGTGTGAGGGCTTGGGCGGAGGAGGCGGCGAGTTGTTGAGGAGAGTGAAGCCGGCTCTGCGACAGAGAAGCAGCGGCTGCAGTCGAGGTCGTCATAGGAGGAGGGTAGAAGTGGGCACGATCCGATTGGCGGGATTTGGGGAGATGGGAATTTGTAGGTGGTTTTGGATTTGAAGATCCTTGATTGCATGTAGGGGATTGTGGAGGGAGTGATGGATCTTGGGATTTTGCAGTTGATGAGAGAGAGTCGTTTCGGTTAAAAGTTTGAATCTGGGCTCCATTCTCTGCCGTCGGAATCGATGGATTCATCAGTTGCTACTGCACCACAATCTAAGAGAAGTGAATCGCCATTTTTTTGAGAATAAACTGCAAAACGACGTCGTTTTAATATGTTTTGTGTAATTTTCGTGTTTTTTTTCCACGTCGGCATGCCACATAGCAGCTCCGATGTACACGTCGATTTTCTGGCGTCGGAAAAATTTTCGGGGTTATATAATGTTATTTTTCAAATACGATGGGTACTGTTTTGTAAATACCTTTACGGTGGGATATTTCTAAAAAACCGTTCAAACGATGGGACATAAAACGCTATTTACCCTTTTAAGAATTAGTCGGACGAAAAACGAACATGCAGACCTATATATTTGTCTTCCTATATTGGGAAGTGCAGTTGGTATGTGCTTTCCCTATTCAGGAAGAGTCACATTAGTGACAGGATTTGGTTTTTCTGCCCACAGTTTCACTCAGTGGAATTAAATCGTCCACCGGAAAACAAATTCATCTCAGTGCCTTTATTGCTCTTAAAGAATTAGTTTTTGAATCAGCTTTTGCAGAATTCATCAAAACTAATTAAAATTCTCTTTGCCAGAAAAGAATATAAAAATCAACATTCCATTGCTATAAATGAATGAAAGTAAAGCCTACCACATTGCTACTGAAATCCAATAATTTAAAGAAGCTATAGAAATGTATAGATAACAGGAGAAATGATTAGTCCAATTCTACTGCCCTTGTAAAATGAACAAACTCCTAAACAGTTAACATCTTTTCTTCATAAATGATTGAAGCCATTTCAATGGAGATTGATCAATAAATCACATTCCAAATTCGAAAAATGAAGCAGGCAAATCTCTTCAAGATTTGCATGAATCAATCCTACAATGAAACAAGAGGCCCCAAACCTCTTAGTGCGAGCTTCAAGCGAACCCGTGCGACCGTCGAGCATCCCTTGTTCGATATCACGTCGGTGAAGGTAGGGATGTCAATGGGTGGGTTTACCGCACCGATCCGAACCGTTCAAAACCCATTAAATTTTAAAGCGGCGGTTACGGTTCGGTTCGATCGGTTCGAGACCGCTTTAGACCCGGACCGTTTAGATCCATAGTTTGATGGTCCGATCCGTCCGGTCCGGATCGGTTACGTTTCGAACCAAAATCAATACTTATTTATTGGTTCTGATCCGAATAAAACACGTCTATTGACGAGTCTAAGTTTAAATAGGCTTGTCAATGAGCTAGTTTTATCCATATCGATTCAAAATCTCTCATAACACATTAAATTATAAAGCAACGGTTTCGGTTCTAGTTACGGTTCTTGTCCGGTTACGGTGCGATTCGATTCCGGACCGGCGAGATCCGGACCGCTAAGACCCATAGTTGATGGTCCGGTTGGTCAGGATCCAATGTCTAATGGGTGGGATCGAACCGTAACCATTACTTATTTATTGGTTACGGTCGGGTAAAACCCACCAATTGACATCCCAAGTGAAAGTGTCGATGAGCTGTCCCATAGCGTACGCGAGCTCTTCAATGAGCGTGTCGATGAATACTTTCACGACCCGTAACTCTTGAGGTGGCTCTCAAGCTATACCATGTCAAGAATTTCGACGAAATGTCGTGTCTATGTGACCGTCGCACTCCGACCACCGGACCACCTTCACATATTGGACCCTGCATGTCACTATTTATTTTCATATTTTACCTAACCAATGCCTTTTCTATTTTGATGCAAATTACCCATTTTCACGACTGGTCTATTCTCATTCAAGTTATAAATTAAGTCTCCATTCTTTTATTTCTTTTGATTAGTTGAATACTTGACCTTCTTCACGTTTTGCAAAATAATACGTCTATTAGATGATTAGTAAGATATATGATTTAATATTTTTATCTTCATCATTAGAATGTTTTCAAATCACACCATTTTAATAGGATATGAATCTGCAAAATTAACTCAAACGATAAATATCATCAAGAATTTTAGGATATTCTAAAGTTTCAATTTATCTAAGTAAAAGTGAATTAGTTTATAATATATTTATATATCTACATTAGTTCTCAAAAGTAAATATCTTCTATGTCATCCAACCCGATGCTAAAGAACTAACTAATTGATTAGTTCTGGTGATTCTGCTAACGTTGTCGCCTCACTTGTGGCTCGTGAAATTGACCCGACGAGGGATGGAGAATTGAGTAATAATTCATATTACTATAACAAAGATGACCTCTATCTTGTAGTTGTAGTTGGTCATTCGGATATAAGACAATTGATATTTAAATGCAAGCACTATGAGAGGTGTGATTTTGAATTGTGTGCTGCCCAACGAGGTAATGTGCGGGGAGTTTATAAGTTTACATCTGAACACAAATATCACTATGATTTGGGTTGCGTTGGTCAACTGAAGGTCGATTAAAGATAGTTGTAGCGATTATGTTCGAAAAATACGTACAATATGTGAAATCATGAAAGCTTAAATCAATTATGGCGAAGATTAAACACGATTTCGAGATCCGTATCAATTATGACGTGACATTGTGAACCCGAAATACGGTGATTGAGTTGATATCTGATTGACATTATGAGTCATTCATAATGGTGTTGAGGTCGATGAATCGGGTAAATTTACCGATTATGAGGCGGATGGTGATTGTCTATTCTGATATTTGTTCGTTGCTCTGGCTGCATCTATTGTTCCATTCTATTTTTGTATAAAATCGGTGATCGTAGTAGATGGTACTCAACTCAAAGAAAAAATAAAGGAATTTAATTCATTGTAATGTGAAGGATGCCAACGAGCAAGTGTTTCCATTGGCATATGGTGTTTGTGATTGAGAAATATGAATATTTGTCATAGTTTATCTCACGGACCCATTGAGCATTTGAAAATCTTGTGAACTCTTAATTGTCTCGGAGCACACTTGTCCATAGTTAACGTCGTCGAAAGAGTATTTTCACAAGCCCATCACGACTTATGCTTCTAACACTTGGTGAACAAGACCAAACAGTTTTGCAATAGGATTGTGGTGGAAATGTTCCAAGAAGCTGTTTATGAATACGAGCCCAGATAATATCAAGGTGTTATGTTTGCTATCGATAACATAAATTATAAAGCATACCAAAAATTGCTCCGTGTAGGACCCAAAAAATGGGCACGTTCGAAGTGCCCTATAAGCCGTTATAGTTTCCTAACATCAAATGCAACATAGTCATTTAACTTTCAACTATTATGAGTGATGCGTCTTCCAATATGCTCAATGTTGGAGGCAATCAGACTTGTTATTGAGCAATTGTTCAACGATAGACGAGCAGCAGCACATAGGTCGGATAACTATCTCATGGAGAAGACAATCAACAAGCTTACAGAAGCACTATCAAAAAATCATTTTACAATATGACGAGGTCTACAAATACGAGGTTTAAGGTGTATTTTGGTGTATGAAACTTCATGGTCGATCTTTAAATCATGTGATTATCGAGAATTAAAACTTGACGGAATGTCATGTTTACATGGGATTGTTGTCATTAGGTATGTTTTAATATTCGATATTTAAACATAAGTACATATGTAATTCATACTAATATTTTACGTTGATAGTAAGGTCAAAGAGTCCACCCACAAGTGCGTCGAACCATACTACACGACCAACACTTTAATTGAGACTTACACATGTATAGTGAATCACATCTCTCAATACAATGAGTGAATGGTTCCACAGGAGGTAGCTTAAGCGATTGTACTGTCTCCTATTGTGCAAAGGCGAGGCTAGATGACCTAGAAAAGTCGATTCGATCCGGCGGTGAAAAGGGTATCGTAAGAGCAACTACAAACTAACATGAAGAATCGTTTAGCGATGAGCGCCGAGCACCAAAGAGATACAACCATATTTTCAATGCACAAGCTACAAAATGCGAGGAATAAGAACATGATTACAAAACTCATGGACAAGAATGGAGAGATAAAAGTATGGAGAAGAAAAACCATCATCATGAAGGATTTTTACGTAATTTGTTCAATTCAAGCTCCAGGGAAAGAATGCATTGAGTTAGTGGCGAGGCAATTCAAGAGAGGCGATAAGATTGCCACCATCCGGATAGACTCTTTGCGGCCCGAGATGAAGAAAGCTATTTTTGAAATACATCCCACAGAGGCACCGAGATCAGATAGATTTAATGCATGTGTTTTTCCAACACTTTTGGCATGTAATAGGAGAGAAAATAACAACAGTGGTGCTAGAGGTGTTGAACATTGGAGACGGAGTGGAAAACTAGAATTAAACCTTGATCACTTGATTCCCAAATACAAGAAACCAAATATGGTGTCTGATTACCGTCCGTTGAGTTTATGCGACACTACTTATAAAATTATGGCAAAAGTGATAATGATTAGGCTCATGAAGTGATAGGAAAGGTGATAGACCAAATGCATAGTGCTTTTATCAAGGGACACTTATTACGGACAACGCGCTGATCAGTTTCAAATGTCAATATTGGCTAAGAAACAGGAAGAAAGGGAAAAATGGATATCCAGAATGAAAATTGATATGAGCAAAGCATATGACATAGTGGAATGGGATTATCTTGAAGCTGTCATGAAAACCATGTATTTTCGGAGAAATTTTATTCTCTCATAATGCACTATATGAGAATTATCAACTTATCTTCTTATGAATAGAGTAATATACGGAGATGTCAAGCCTACTTGAGGGCTTAGACAAGGAGACCCTTTATCCCCATTTTTTTTTTGTTATATGGGCACAAGGCTCATCTTCTTTACTTCAGCATGCAGAGAGACGAGGGTAGTTTGCAGGAATCCCCATTATATCGAGGCAGTTAACCATTACTCACCTCTTCTTTGCAGATGACAATGTAATATTCTTTAGGGCAGACGAAAATAGAGCAAAGATGATTAAAGAGGTGATTATGAGACATGATAAGGTGTCGGGGCATCTTATCAAATTATAACAAATCTTTTATCTCTTTTAGCCCCAAAACCATGGCTGGAAATGGAACAATGGTGAAAATGGTGATGAATATTTGTGAGCCCAAGTTTTGTGCTCTTTTTACGTGTCTTGTCTAGGTGCAGATCGAGTCTTTCGTGTCTTTCTTGTTGTGTTTTGTGTGCGGGAGGACACATCGTCCTGCAGGGGCAAGGCGGGAGGCGAAATGGGCAATACGGTGTAGTGATGGGCAGCGCAGAGTGAAGAGGGTAAGCCTTGGGCAAGAAGGAAGAAAAGAGGCGGTCGAGAGAATACAAGAGAGAGGTTATGGGCAAGATACGCGGGATCGAGATGAATCTCGCTAAATCCGGAAAGGATGCTGCGCTCGGGCCAAATCCCATAAAATCCGGAGGAGATCACCTCAAATCCGTGCAGGCAAGGAAACAAGCCGATCAACAGGAAACCCTAACGGATGATCCAGCCCATGGGCCATTACCACCGTCAACCTCTCTCGACCTATATATATGGGATGAAGGAGCGGCTTGTGCGCCACTCCGACTCTCGCATCTTTGCATCTTAGAATCGTTATTCAGCATTACCACCACCACATACATTAAGTCCCTTCGGGGCAAACACTTTTATATTTGTTTTGCGTATGTTTTGCGGCGGCACTTTGGGCTCGCCGTTTATTCCATTCAAGTAATAGTAAGTTGTTTCCGTTTCATGATGGTTTCAATTAACTGTTGCATGTTTGTTTATTTTATGTCTGGCTAAGTCTTTATTACGGTTTGGTCATGACTAAGTGAAACATTATTAATATAACTCGAGAGGTCTAAGTAGGACATTACGATCCGCATGCGTGTGTTCCCAAGCACTAGGTCTGAGCAATATATAACAACCAAACTCGGTGTGTTAGTTGCAAATAACATAGTGGGTAAGAGAGGTTACAAGTAATAATTGGATTAAAGTGTCGGGTGTCCGCACCCCAAATAATCTGACCGTGTGGGCGAGTTGGAGTAGTTCTAGCGGTGCCTTGCCAATACCGGGTCCATCTAGATCATAACGCGCTCTGTAGCCTTGCATGTCTTGAGGTGCCTCGGCGTGGGCATTACGGGTTAGATAGTTTGCATAGGGTGTCCCTCGCCTTCTTTACAGAAAGGATAGATTTGGAGGGGTGCGTCGTGGGCGTGACGCGTGACAACGGGTCACAGACGTGTGTCTCTTATAACCGGTTGATGCATGTCATGTAATGAAAACCTTTGCACCTATGACCGAGTGTTAATCGTCTTCACGAAGTTGTTGCCCAAGCCAGACTCGTCTTATTATTTGATATTCTCTTTGAGTTTGTTTCAGGTTACTTTAGTCTACCAATAGTGATCAAGATAATTACACCACTCTCATTCCTTTTAAGTGACATCGTGACATCAGAGATTGCTACACCAACTTCTCGTGGGATCGACCCTATACTTATCGGCGGCTACGCGTGATGGGCAATAGGTTATAAATTTATTTTGAACGCTAAACGACAGCGTGTCAAATTGGCGCCGTTCGGGAGTTGCGCATTCAAAGAGTAATCTCTATTTCTTGTGTTTATATTGCTTTCTTTGTTGTATGCTACGACCTAACCTTGCGGGAGAGAATGGAGAACTTTATGCGATCACGAGATCGAAAAGCACACAAGACGGAGGAGAGCGGCGATGCGGAGGCACGGCAAGTCGCAAGGCGCTAATCGAGAAGAAAACCCGGAGGGCAATACGATGGGTGAACAACGAAAGTAGAGCGAACATTGAAATGGTGTTCCCAACAACGTAACACGAGGCCAACGGGCATCACTTTGCCCACGATCAATGGCCCTTTGGGAGATGAAGCATTCCTTCATCCGGATCCTCCACGATTCGATGATATGCCGGAAAGATCCACAAAGAAATTTACAAGACTTGAGATGGCGTGTGGAACTATCCGCGCCAATGAAAACCTTGAGAGTATGTGAGATTAGTATCATTCCCTTCTCTCGCATGATGAAGCAAGAGAATGGCTCTACACCTTGCCCACATGAAGTGTGACCACTTGGGCACTGTCGCACGAAGTTCCTCGAAGTACTTTCCTGCCGTCCGCATTCAGAACATGAGGAAAAGGATAAGTAGCATCAAAATGGGCACGAGGGAAACCTTTTATGATTACTGGGGAAGGTTTAAACAGCAACAAGAGAAATGCCCTCAACATCAAATTCCGGACCATGATCTAATCGATATTTCATGGCGGGTTAAGGCATCCGAGAAAATTTGGGTGAATGCGACTTGTGGAGGATCAATAATGAATAAAGTTTCAGTGAGGCCTTTAGATTGTTGGGCGAGATGGCCAAGAAAACAGAGACGAAGGAGGAGAAGTTCATGGTAAGCCGCTACTTCTTCAACCGTGGAGACCAAGTGGATAAACTTTGCAAACTGCTCGACAAGTTCATAACCAAACAAGGCCGTGGCAAAAGAAAGCTAAAGTTTGCCAAATCTATACTGCGTGACACATCACACGGATCAATGTCCCACTTTGTTTGAAGAAGAAGAAATCAATGCGGTGGGTCGAATGGTCTTGGCAATACGAGCAGAGGAGATATGATCGAACTCCCAAACCTACAACCCGGGATGGAGGAACCACGAAAATTTTAGGTGGTCTAACAACCAGTGAGGCGGGACAACAACAACAAAGATGCGGAGGGTAGGACAACAACAACAACAATACGGGAATAATCGGCGTGACCAAAGCGGTGGGCCATCGTTGGCGAACTTGTGCATACTATGGCACGAGAGAATGTGAAGGCTCAGCGGAGAATGAGAAATTGAGGTCGAGACAAGGGAGCCTCCGGAGCCTTGAGAACCAAGTTTCCCAATTGTGCCGCCGTAGAACGCGTCTTGAGAAGAAGAAGGAAATTTACCTCCACAAGTAGAGGTAAACGAGCTAGCCTGTTGAGCAGCTGCAGCCACGAAGCGGAAGAAAGCGCAGAGAAAGTCTTCATGCCTAAAAGCGATGTAGTCATACACGAATGGAAGATTTCACGTAACACATTGATCGAGGCGAAGATGATCGGGAGAAGCCACCCAAGGAAAAGCGGAAAAGAAGATGTGATCGTTGAGCTACCTATGTCGAACCTAATCCTAAGGTTTTACCTCCTTTCGAGCAGATTGGCGAGAACCGAGAGAGGAAGAAATGAGTGAGATGTATCGCGTATTTGAAGGTTGAAATTAATATACCGCTCATCAACATTGCGGGCACGATGCGAAGTGGGCAAAGTTCATGAAAGAATTGTGAGCGAGAAAGGTGAAATACAAAGATGATGCAAAATTCAGTGGGAGAAAATGTATCCATGATCCTACAAATGAAATTGCCCGAAGTGTGGAGATCGAGGATGTTTTTATTCCTGCGTAATAGGCAATACGAGGATCGAAAGGGCCATCTTGGATTTGGGGCATCTATAAACTTCATGCCCTTGTCAATGTTTAGCAATTAAAGTGGGAACCACGAAGCCAACACGAGTGGTTATACAATTAGCGAGACAGGTCCAGCGTCTATCCGAAGGAATCATCAAGACGTATTGGTCAAAGTGGAGGAACTCATATTTCCGGCGGACTTCTACGTTACGGATATGGGGCGATGGGTAACAAATCCTCGGTTATGTTATTGGGTCGACCATTCATGAAGGCGGCGAACTAGGATTGATTGCGACACGGGCAAGTTATCCCGTGAATTGACGGCGAGACGGTGACCTTCAACATCTTGAGGCCATGGAGCATCCGATTGATATTGAAGTCGTGGAATTCATCGATCACATTGAACCTATGGTGGGAGACATCACCCGAGATAGGTTTGCAAGACCCCGGATGCGACCATTCAAAGTGGACTTAAGGAGGAAGACACTCACGGAGAAGCGACTACGGACAATGTCGGGAGGCCTGCTTTATTTGCGGAGCGAGCCCGAGGGACTCAAGTGGTCAATATACCAGAACATGCCCAAGCTGAAGGAATAAGAAAAGCTCATTCCATCCCTTATGAGAGCTCCCAAACTCGAGCTCAAGACTCTTCCTCACCACTTGAAGTATATATTTCTAGGGAAGGACGACACCTTGCCCGTGATCATCAATGCTAAACTTAGTCCGAATCAAGAGGAAGCTGTGAAGAATGTTATTAGGCAATACAAGGAAGCTATTGGATGGACATTGGCCGACATCAAGGGCATCAGCCCCATCCATATGCGTTCACAATATTTTAATGGAAGAAGAAGTAAGCCGTGCACGCGATCAACAAAGGAAGTTGAACCCGGCTATGAAGGAGGTAGTCATGAAAGAGATCTTGAAGCTTCTCGACTTGGGCATCATTTACCCAGATCGACGGTAAATGGGTCAGCCCGAGACACGTCGTGCCCAAGAAGTCGACATTCGGTAGTGAAAAGCGAAAAGAGAGGCGATCCCAACGAGACTCCAAACAGGTTGGAGAATGTGTATTGACTATCGAAAGCTCAACACGGTAACCGAAAAGATCACTTCCATTACCTTTCATTGACGAAGGCGGAAAGGTTAGTGAAACAAATTCTTTTGTTTTTAGGCGGATACTCGGGCCACATGCGGATCCGGGTTTCCCAAGGTGATCAAGATAAACCACTTTCACATGCCCATTCGGGACATTTGCCTACTAAGAATGCCTTCGACATGTAATGCCCCAGGATATTTCGGCGATGTATGATGAGCATCTTCTGGATCTATTGGAGAAATGCATCGAGGTCTTTATGGATGACTTTACTGTCTATGGGGAATCATTCGATGAGTGCTTGTCGAATTTGGAGGTAGTTCTACGAGATGTGTCGAAAAGAATTTGATCCTTAATTATGAAAATGTCATTTCATGGTACAAGAAGGATTGTTCTTGGGCACGTGGTATCCGAAGAGGATAGAAGTAGATAGAGCTAAAGTAGAGATCATCGCCAAATTGCCCTATCCAGCTTCAGTGAAGCAAGTGCAAGGTTTCCTTGGGCACGCTGGATTCTATAGGAGATTTGTGAAAGACTTTGCGAAGATCACCCAGCCCATGACACGAGTACTCCAGAATGATGTACCATGGGAATTCAATGAAGAGTGTAAGATGGCTTTTGATACTCTGAAGAATAACTTAATCTCAACACCAATCATCCAGCCCTCTGATTGGGGCATGCCGTTTGAAGTTATGTGCGATGCAAGTGGAGTGCTGTTGTGGGAGCCGTCTTGAACAACGAAGAGGAAAGGAAAGTCATGCTATATACTATGCCTCGAGAACTCTCAATGCCGCCCAATGCAATTACAACACAACCGAGAAAGAGCTCTTGGCGGTCGTCTTTGCCTTTGAAAAATTTCGATCATACCTAATCGGGGCCAAGACAATTGTCTACACCGATCACATCGCCTCGAGATACGATGGCGAAGAAGAGTCAAAGCCACGATCGATCGATGGATTTTGCTTCTCCAAGAGTTTGATGTAGAAATCAAAGACAAGAGTGGAGCACAAAACCTGTGGCCGACCACTTGAGTAGGATATTGAAGGGAGAAGACCCGATGCCCATTGCAGAGACCTTCCCTGAAGAACATCTGTACTTCATTCAGGGCACGACGGAGTTTGAGCCATGGTATGTAGACTTGGTGAATTACAAAACCTTTGGAGAACTCCTGTTGGGCTCACTACGTATCAAAGAAACAAGATCAAAGCGCATCGTCGCACCTACATATGGGATGATCCTACTTATGGAGAAAGTGTGCCGACCAAGTCCTCGCGACAGTGCGTTCCGGCGAGATCAAAGACATCACGAATCATTGCCACTCCAAAGAATGTGGAGGTCACTTTGGGCACAAGAGGACGGCTAGGAAGGTGTTAGACAACAGATTCTTCCGCCCACGATATTCAAGGATGCTTATAATTTGTGTAAGCAATGCAAAGAGTGTCAGCGGAAGGAAATATCACGAGGAGGAATGAGATGCCCATGATACCTATCCTAAAATCGAAATCTTTGATGTATGGGGATGGACTTTATGGGACCAAGATCGAGCTCAAGAGGCAACGCGTACATCCCGCTTGCGATGGACTATGTTTGAAATGGGTTGAGGCGAGGCGAGTGCCACCAATGACTAAAGGTGGTTTGACTTTTCTCAAAGCTAATATATTCAACGAGTTCGGTGTGCCCAAGGCAATTATCGGCGATCAGGGCGTATTTCTATAACACCACTATTGTGAAATTATTGAAAATGCGGTGTAACCCATCGGGTAACCACGACCTACCATCCACGAGCCGATGGACAAGCGAAGTTGTCCAACAGAATCATTAAGACCATATTGAGGAAGGTAGTGGGATCTACAGGTAAGGATTGGAGCACTCGTCTTGACGACGCGCTATGGGCATACAGAACTGCATACAAGACCCCCTTGGGCATGTCACCATACCGAATTGTGTTCGACAAGATGTGTCACTTACCAGTAGAACTAGAGCACAAAGCACTTTGGGCGATAAACAAGCTCAACTTTGATTGGGACCGTGATGGCGAGCTAGAAAACTTCAACTTCAAGAGCTAGAGGAGATAAGGCTGAGGCCTATGACAATGTCGTTTGTACAAAGAAAGATTAAAGAAGGCACACATTGTCTTATCAAAGCCAAGCATTCGAGCAAGGCAATTGGTACTTTTATACGGTCTCGATTTAAACTAATGTCGGCGAGTTAACAAGCAAGTGGTGCGGATCATATGAAGTCAAAATTCGGTTTCGAATGGGTACGAGGTCGTGGACACGAAGACAAGGAAGACCTTCAAGGTCGATGGACGCGTCGAAAGCTTACTATGGGCATCACGAGATAGATCCGAGGGCATCGATCGTGCATGCCTTCGACGAGGAAGAGTAATGAAGAGGTGCGGTCGAGCCACGGCGATAACGGAGGAGTCGACCGGGAGGCAACCCGGTATTTTATTTGCTTTCTTTGTTATTTTCTTTTTGTTTTGTTGGCTTTGCCGCGTTTTGCGTGTGGTGTTGTGTTGGTAAATCTCGAGGCAGTTGTGATCATGATCGAAGAGGCAAGTTGAGACGCTATACTTTCTCTATGGGCGAGAGGTAAGTTCGGAACAAGTTGCGGCGGTTGTCGAGAAGAAAGGACGAACGCCCCTATATCCGCCACTCCATCATTAACCTCCCCACGTCGCCTCAACTCGTAATTTCTCTCTCTCTTTGACCCTTAAAGAAGAAACCCTTCCGTTTTCAAAATGAGCCTTCGTTTTGCATGTTTTTGGTTTTCTTTGTTTGTTTTCGACGAATTGATTCCTTTTTGGTTATATTTGAACATCTTTTTATTGGAATCATGCTCGTTTGTGTTCATGCGAGGATTGATTGCGTTTCATCGCTTCAAGCATTTCAAGCATAAAGCGCGCAAGCGTCGGACTCGGCGTAGCCGCGTTGGAGTGCGACGACGTCGCCCGCGTCGAAGTGAAGTGCCGGCGTCCGCGCTGGTACTCTCCCGAGCTCGCGATCCGCACTTGGCTCCCATCCGCGACTGGACGCGTCCTCGCACGTCGTCGTCCGAGGCGCCCGCGTCCCGGCTTGGATCGCGTCCGTGGGGCTGAAATCAAGACCCGCGTCCGGCGTTGGGTTGCATATACAAGATTGGTTCCGAGAGTTCGTGCGTCCGGCGTCTCATCGTGTCCGGCGCTGGCTTGCCCTTCCGAGACTTCGCGCGTCCGACGCTTGGCCCGAGTCCGACGCTGGGCTGCCCATGTTTGCGAGCGCACGCGTCCGGCGCTGCGCGTTATTTGGGTCGCTATATATATATGCTTTTGAACGCGTAACCCTAGACACTATTCATTATTTTTAAATTCCATCTTTTGAAACGAGAGCTCCCAGACACGAGAATTATTCTCTCTTCTTATTTCAGTATTTCTTTTGCTTGTTTTTCTTGGATTTGATTCAAGAATTATTGTAAGGATCATTGGATTCATACTCTGAAGTTTGATTATCTATTCCATCGTTCGTTTTGTTCGTAAGTTTCTTCTATTGCTTTATTCCGTTAATCGTTTCGTATTTGATTATTATTGATTTCTTCGTTGGATTAAGATTAATTTTGATCTTCGTCTGAGTAATCTTGTCTTCGTTTAATCTTTTCGATTCATGTCTAGGGTTTATAATTTCGATTCCATGTTCTTTGATTTAGGGTTTAATTCTTGCCTAGATAATTTATCTGCTTTGTCAATTTCCGCCTAGTTAATTCGTCTTTCCTTCTTTAATATTTCCTTGCCTAGGTAATCAATTTCCCCCTTTTGAGATTAGAGTGTTTAGGAATTTAATTGTTTTCGGGTGGCAACTTAGTAACGCCCTGTTAAGTTTTCCTTGAGAGACGACTAGGGTTAACTTTCCCTACTACAACACCTCATTCGATTGTGAGTCAACTAAGAGTATACTTTTGATTGAAACAAATTTTGGCGCCGTTGCCGAGGAAAACTTTAGGCGTTTATTAATGTTGCATGTTTTTCATTTTTATTCTTCTCCTTACCTTTCTTATTTTGTACATGAGCAAGGCGTTTGATCTCGTTTGTTGAGTGTTGTGTATGCGGGGACGCCAAGCCTAAATCCTAGATTGGCCTCCCCGTTGAAGTATACTCGCAAGCCGAGAAAACCGCGACTGCCTAGTGTGGCAGACTTTGATCACTCCGATTGTGATAGCTTCAGTGAGGACAGTTCTCTCACGCTTGAAAGGGGATTTACTACCGTCGAAAATCTTTTGTTTGAAGAATTCCCTCCGAGGATCATGGGTGACCGAATGAACAAAAATCATGATGGGAATGTTGCCCTCGCGATGGGGATTACTACCGCAGAAGACTACTAATCAATCGTGTTGTGCCCCGCGGCACGTGGGTATGAGTTGAAGCCAAATCATTTCAACCTCATTCCCACTTTTCATGGCATGGCAAATGAGGATGCCCTAAGTTTTATCAGAGAATATAATCAAGTGGTGCAGTCATTCCCTCTCATGGGCCTCGAGCGAAGAGCAGTTGAAGATCGTTGTTTTCCTATTCTACGAAGGATAAAGCCAAGTCTTGGCTTATGAGCTTCCACGACTCTCTCGACAAATTGGAACTACGTGGTGGAGCGGTTCATGATGAGGATCTATTCGCATAGAAGACCAAGGATCTTCGATCGAAAATTATGACGTTCAAGCAGGATCTAGATGAGTCGTTCCATGAAGCAAGAGAAAGATTCAAAGAGCTTCAGAGGCAATGCCCACACCACTTCTTCCCGTTGGTTCTTTTGTGCCAATTCTTCTATGACGGGATCCTGAAATCCGATCAGGAAAAGGCTGACGACGCCGCAGGAGGCAACATAGCTCATATTACAGCCGAGGCTCTTGATGATATCTTTGACGTCATGGCGAGCAATTCCCTCCAAAAGGCATCTAGTACGCGCCGATCATCTATCAACTCAGTGGAGACAGGATCAGAATTAACAAGGCAGATGGCGCAGCTCATGAGAGAGATGAACGAGATGAAGATGAAGCAGGCTGAGTTCCCTTCACCACCCCAGGAGTTCGCTGCTCCTTCTCAGGATTTCTCGATGCATCCTTGTGGGATTTGCATGGAAATGGGACATACAGCGGATATTTGTCCTAATATGGGAGCTCGTCTATGAAGGCGGAGTGAGGCTTATGCTATGAAGGTTTTCGGCCTCGACAACCTTATGAGCGAGGCCAACCTATGAGCAAAACCGGCCATGATCTGACTCTAGATGGAAGAATCGAACTAAGGTCGGTTCGGGTTCAAACACAGACTCGACGCCTCCTCGCAGTGAAGCAGTCGTCAGCGATGAAGACACAGTGAAGATCCGCCAAGCGGCAAGCTTATGGTCGTGATGTCGTATCCATGAGCCATATCGACAAGTCGTCTTACCCATAGTATCCTTACCGGCAGAAGCAGCCTCCGCAGTTAGCAGTACCCTCAACAGCCTCCACCGCAGCAACAGTTTCCACGCGGTCCCCCGCAATCTCAGCAGATTCCTGCTGAGGATCCTCTCGGTGCCTACATCGCTAAGAACAATCAGAGGAATGAAAGTACAAAGGCGACGATGAGGCGTCTTGAGGAAACTATGGGTCAGATTGCCACTTCTCTTAATGAGATGAGGCAGCAGAGTGAAAAGAACAAGTTGCCCGGGCAAGCTCATCAAGCTCATGCCGTGACAGTGCTCCGAAGTGGGAAGGAAATCGATAACATGGTGACTATGCCGACTCCAGTACCTTCACCGGCACCCACTGTCGACGTTGAGCAACCTCATGTTGAAGACGAGGTTCCCGAGAAGAAAGATGAGAGTGAATTGCACAAAGCAGCCAATCCGTATGTTCCGTCGGGGCAATCTACAAAGACATCGTTCAAGCCTCGAGTCCCTTATCCCCATCGGTTGACGAATGCCAAGCAGGACCAACAGTTCAGTGATTTCTACAAGTTCTTTGTCTCAAGTACACGTCAACTGCCTCTGTGGGCGTCATCCGAAATGTCCCACCTATGTGAAATTCTTTAGGAGCTCGCCTCCAAGAAGAGGAACCGGGGAGACATTGCCAATGTGGTCGTCTTCGAGACGGCTAATTCAATCATGCAACTTTCCCTTCCACCCAAGCTTCGCGATCTAGGTAGCTTTATCATTAAGATTGCTATGGGGAATGGGAAAGAGGCCTTAGTATGCTTGATTTGGGGGCGGAAATTTCTTTCAAGAATTAGGTCTTAAGGAATTGAAACCCAGAGGCATGACCCTTCAATTACCAGATAGATCTATGAGATACCCCAAAGGGGTAGTGGAAAATGTTATGGTTAATGTGGGGGGTCTGATAATTTTGATGGATTTTGTGGTCTTGGAAGTTGGGGATGTACGGGTGGATGGTAGGTCTCACATCGCTCTCCTCGGTAGACTGTTTATGGCCACCACTAATACCATGATAGATGTTAAGAGTGGTCTTATTAAGACGATTGCTTTAGGGACCACGGTTACATTTTCTGTGAGAAATAGCCTTAATGCCCCTACTGCTCATTATATTGATGATTGTGCTTTTGTCGATGCTATTGAGCACTTGGTCGAGAATGTATTTTTGCAGGCACACACGGTTGAAGAGGTCTTCATGGGATCGGCCGACGAGCAAGAAGTAGCACGTGAGCTGGCAAGCTTCCCCAAGCCATCTGTTGAACTCAAGGAGCTTCCAACGTATTTGAAGTATGTGTTCCTAGAGGAAGGGAGAGTGTCACAGCCCGACTCCTTAACCAAGTACTTAGTCAAGTAGTTAGGCCATGACTTGGGTTAAGAACTTCGTCGACAAATGTGACCTCAACTTTCCTTTGAAGGACTCAAACATTTATGGTTCAAGAAGTATAATGGAGTTTGCCAAAGGTTGGTTCTAGGTTCTCGATCCATAATAATGGATCAAATAAAGAAGAATAACTGCTAAGGAAAGAAAATCACAATAGGATAACCAATGTCAAGAATATACGTTTTTCTAGCATGCTTTTACAACATTGAAAACTTATTGACGTTCAAAGTATGTTTAACAATGTTTTCAAGACATGATATACATCTTATTGGATCTATCAAAACTATTTTGAACTTTCAAGTAAATCCTTGTTCACAGAGGTATTTCAATGAATCCATGTTCTTAGAATCGAGTCGACATTTTAACAACAATGCCGAGCTCGTACCAATGAAATCAAGATTTTCATTAAGATTATGATCAATTCGTCGTAGCAATATTTCAAAGCAATTGAAGGCCAAAGTTCGACAACGAGAAGGGTGGCTGAGAATTATGTATGATGACATAAAACTCTGGGCAAATAAACATGATAACCTCAAATGAACAATATTGCCAATTTGAATATTATCATCATAAGTCAAGACATTTGGAGAAGCTCCTTTACACAGCATTCGATTCCAACATCCTCTCAAGCTCAACCTGCACGTTTAGAAATACATGCAAGGCGTGAGTACAAAAATGAACTCAGTGGGTATAGCCGAAAACATAAAACATTGCCCTTAGGGCTATATGATTGACTTGCCATAACGTTAGCAATGCACAGGGGTTTTAGTGAAATAACCCGTGCATGCATCATAATAAACATAAACATTTACTTACTTGCTTTCATTTCATAGCCTTAAAACCAATGCACATGCATGATCTTTGTCTGCATACATCTTTCTTTTTCCATATCCACGGATTCTGTCTATGTGTTGAGAAGTAGGCCTCCTTCTCTAACACGCTATGACCCGAAGGTCCATATCATACCCGTGTTGATGGACCCGAAGGGTACCAATGCCACGGTCATACCCGACGTCGGTAACATTCTTTCATTCTTTCTTTCATCATTTCTTTCTTTTCTTTCTTTCATTTCCGTGGATAGGTAAATGCATCGTGTTCATGCTTATGCTCAAAACAGGCAAGTCATTTAACTTTGAAACTTTGCATATAAATGCTTTTCATATCATTTTGAAAATATGCAATAAGATAAGCATATCATATCATTTGAAAGTATGTAAAGCATAATCATACCATATTATCTTAGAAAATAGTTTACCCACTGGAGCAGGTCCTTGACGATTGTACTTTTATCTTTCATATATTTCTTCTTCTCATGTGGCCCTTCAATCGACAATTAGCGGCATAAAAGCTATCTAGCATCAATCAAGAAAATAACTTATCTTAGTCGTCCATACGACTATATTTCTCAAATTCAAGACGCTATGGTCGACAAACATTCGGGTCATTGCATCCTCTAACATCTTATACAAACAATTTCTAACGAAAATTTCGGCGGAGTAACGTTTATAAAACGCATCGCCATTTCAATACCAAATCAACCAAACTTAACCAAACCATCACCATATGTCTAAATGAGCATAGAAAACTTGACAACAAGCTTGAACCATCTCATCTTAGCCAAAAACCCAACGTCCCCTTAAGACATAGCCTATGTCCGACGTCAAAAATTGCACAAGACGTCAACTAACACCAACTAACCTTTTTACATGCTCAACTATCATTAGATATTACTAATCAACCATCAAAATTAAAAGATCAAAGCCTTAGCATTGAAAACCAATTTTGGACGTCAAACTAAAATTTTTCAACTTTCAAATACGTCGGCCGAAAAATCCGAATAAATCATTTTAAGCTTTATTCATATCATAGAACCCAAATATGAAGTCAAAATGATCATATAAAATAAAAAATCCAACATTACCAAGACTAGGGTTTTCGGCCATTTAGGGCTTTCAACATAGGTTCGATTTCAAACGTTTTTCTTGTTCAAAACACGTTTATATCAATCCAACAATACATATATGAAGCTAAATCAAGCATATAAACATCATAAATTCAAGAACATAAACTCCATAATTTTTGAAAATTACAAGAATTCAAAGAATGAATATATGCTCAAAATTTCAACGTTAAACAACTTATCGGCGATAAATCGAACATAGAACCAAGAATTATTCAAACAACAACATATCCCCTTCAAAATTCTCAATACGACAGAAAATTACACATGATCATAAGTTCATGATTTTCAAAATTTCAAACCATAGATGTGTTCTAAAGTTAGAATTATACCTGAAATCGAAGACGGATCAAAAATCCAACGGTTAGATCTTCAAAAATTGAGCTTGAAATTTTTCACCTTGGAGTGTGTGTTTCGAAAATTTGAGGAAGAATAAAGATGATGAATAGTGATAAGTTAGCTTATAACATAATCCACTAATTTCTAATTTATTTTTCATTTTCTTTAATAAATGTGATTATTCATCAATTTCTAGAGAATTCTCAAGAATTCTCAAAATTTCTACCATTTTTCCTTTTCTTTAATACATGATGAATAATCATGTTATGGAAAATTACAAAAATGTACACTTCTTTATAAATAATACCAATGTTATAAATGCATACTATTAATCCATATCGTTCCGATTTCAAAACTCAATTTCTAATAAAATGCTCTCTACTTAAAATCCTCTTTTATAACTCAAATAACATATTATAATCATCAAAATTTTATTATAAAAACATTCTTGGCTTTAAAAACCATTTTAAACATTCAGCCGACGATTAGGGTTTAATCGGCAATTGCCGATATCACAAAAGCATAAATTTTGAAATCCTTAATTTTATGAAATCAAGATTTCGTTGAGCATGTATCTATCATCTCAAGACTCTCTAAATCTAGGTCTTCTTATTCTAAACAAGACCTAAGAATCTTATCTTAGGTTCCATCTCGAATCGATCTCAAATAATTCTCAAGTTCTATTTTTGTCGACGCGAAGCTTAATATAAAAGCTTCTAACTTAAAAAATTCTTTCTCAAGGATGAAATGCCCTTCTTATAGGCTATTAATTAGGAGATAATCTCTGCTACAGGACTGCTACAGAAATTCGGGGTATTACATTCTCACCCCCTTAAAAAAATTTCGTCCCGAAATTTAAAATTCAGGGTACGAAAACTTCTTTCTCATTTTATCTTCTAGTTTCCATGTCGCTTCTTATAAACCATGATACTTTCTTCGAACTTTAACTGAAGGAATTGATTTATTCCTTAGTTGTCGTTCTTTTCGATCTAAGATGCAGTTCTGGTTTCTCTTCATAGCTTAGATATGATTCAAGGACAACGTTCTCGCGATGTATGATGTGTTTTGGATCAGACAAATATCTTTGTAACTGCGACACACGGAACACATCGTGAATATCACCAAAACTTGGAGACCTCGCTAATCTGTAGGCGACTAGCCAATCTTTCTTGAACCTTGTACGATCCGATAAATCTCGATTCGAACTTTTCTTTGATTCCAAAGCGATGTATTTCTTCGGAAGAATACACTTTCACAAAAACTTTATCTCAGTTCTTGAAGCTTAACTTTATTCTTCTTTTATCTGCGTAGGACTTCTAACGATCATAAGCCCCTTGGATTCTTTTGTTGATTTGTTGTACGATTATGACCATTTCTTTAATCGCTTTTGGTCTAAGCACTTTTCGTTCTCCATACGCCTTCTTAAAGAGCGGCGATCTTCATTTTTTACCATAGAAGTTTCATAAGGCATCATATTAATAATTGCTTGATAGTTATCATTGTATGTGAATTTAATCTTGTACCCATCTCTTGTTGAAAACTCGTCCAAAATGAGATATAAACTTGAAATCTCGGTTTAAAGTGATTGAGACGAGCACTCCACGCAAACGTACTATCTAGAGAGGAGAAAGAACTTTATGCTGTGATTTCCACCAGAAATCTGCCGACTCTCTTAATTGAAATGATATATATATAAGAGACACTCTTGATTAGAGCACTCCAAAACTTGAAGACTCGCTTTACAGAGTGAACTCATTCTTCAGCATCAGCTGGACTATCAACTCCATTGGAAGATGGAGGATTCTGACGCAGAAAAGCTCTGCAATTCTACGATCGGTTTAAAGGAAAGAAAGTATAGGTAAAAATTTTAAGAAGAATTTTGTACTTTCTTATTCTTCCTCTTCAAAATGAGGATTTCTTTTTCTGGGTGGCATACCGCATTGCAAATAAATACCAAAATGCAGTATTTTGCGTTTATCAGAAACAGAGAAATTTTTTTTCTATTAACAAGCAGGTTTATTTCTCAAAGATCTTCGCAATTGTTTATCATAAGGTTATGATATGAAATAACATAGATATATAGCAAAATAATCATATATATATCAAGGAGAAAAATTCCTTTTTAAGAACTTTTAAAAAAGTAAGTAAAATTTTGCAATCTGGTTTTTCAGGCATATAGATAATTTAGCATTTCAGGAAAAACTTATCTGGTACGATTTCTCAAGCACGCTATCGCATCATAAAATATCCATATGTTCATGATAGGCTATCATTGTCATCATTCTTTTCTTACGTCTTTACGATTCTGTCCTCACTGTCATCAAGGATTTATAGGAGTCTGGCATCTCTACAATCTTTCTCAATCTCAGGAGATAGCAAATCAATAGCACAATCGGAAAATAAATACAAAAGAATGACTCCAGGGTAAAGAATATCAGAATCAGTCACAAAAGACATTTGATTGATATCTAAGGGCTGTAGTTATGCTGTGCCAACAACCGAAAAAATTCGGGTTTAGACATAAAAGATCTTGAGACATTTGGAGTCTTGATAAAATAGCTTCAGTCTCTTTTCAAATCTCAATGAGAAGTTTCAAAAACATGAGAAATTGAACAGACTGAATCGGTATAAGAATCTCAAGGAATATGAAAGATTGACCATACCAATCTAGATCAATAGAAAACATCTCAGTGGTGAGATAAAAATGATTCAACTGTATAGAATATACATCATATTCAGAGGTGGTAGGATCATCATTAATGGGTTCAATATTTTCTTGGTCATTAGGTGCGACTGAAAAGTTACCAGCCAACTGGAGTTGATGAAGGGCTGAGATAAAGTCGGCCATAGAGGAAAATGAGCCAAAAAGGATTTCAAGTAAACATAACACTGAAAATTGATGGTAGCTAGGAATTTGGGAAAATCAGCTTACTCAGAAGCACTAAATCAGGCTCAATATGATCAATGGTAACAACAACAGTCAAAACTTGCCATTCCTCCGGCAATAACTAAATCAATGGGAGTATTCCATTTAGTTTCGATGCACCGTGCTCAAATGCCTCTTTCCACAAGCGAGGGAATTGAGCTAGAAATTCGTTCAAGATAAGCTGCTCATCTGATGTACATAGATAAAAGCGCTCTCTGATCTTTGCTGATGGCGATAAAAGAAATGATGAAAAACGTGATAACGCAAACGAGATGACGATAAACAAGATGACAACCAATGAGTCGTACTCTTCCAAGCTGTCCGGAAGGTCCTCGCCATCCTAGATAAAAAGAATGCCCGAACGCTTGCAGAAAACATATTCATGTTGCTCTGTCGTCCATTCTCAGGATTTCTTTCAACTTTAGCTCATAAGAAATAGCTTATTTCAAGCATATATTCACATATAGCAATTCATTTAATGAAGCATATACTCAACATCAATTCAATTCATACAAATAAAGCACCTACTCAATCTTCAACTAGGATAATCATAATCACCATAATCATAAGCATAAACTCATACCTGGTGAGCTAGAGATGATGGAATCGGAATGCTGAGCTTCCCTTAAGAACAACTGACTCTTTATCCCATTTCTCAAATCAGAATCAAACAACTGATTCTGTAAACTCAAATTCTCAAAATAGAGTCGAACAAATGACACCATAAACTTAAATACTCAAACAGAGTCAGCTCGAAAGAATTCACATGCTCAAAGGGCACAAACTGCACAAGACTTACAAGGAATGTATTTAGAACTCGAGACAGCACACAAGCTGCACAAGGATTCACAAGGATTTACAAGTTCAGAATTCAAAACTATACTCATCTGTGCAAAAGTTCACAAGGATTTACAAGCTCAGACTTCAAAGCGTGCACAAATTGCACCAATTGACAAAGGCTCATGTGTTCGTAATTTAAAGCGCTCGATACCATTCATCGTGACCGACTCCTTAACCAAGTACTTAGTCAAGTAGTTAGGCCATGACTTGGGTTAAGAACTTAAATCTGACAAATGTGACCTCAACTTTCCTTTAAAGGACTCAAACATTTATGGTTCAAGAAGTATAATGGAGTTTGCCAAAGGTTGGTTCTAGGTTCTCGATCCATAATAATGGATCAAATAAAGAAGAATAACTGCTAAGGAAAGAAAATCACAATAGGATAACCAATGTCAAGAATATACGTTTTTCTAGCATGCTTTACAACATTGAAAACTTATCGACGCTCAAAGTATGTTTAACAATGTTTTCAAGACATGATATACATCTTATGGATCTATCAAACTATTTTGAACTTTCAAGTAAATCCTTGTTCACGAGGTATTTCAATGAATCCATGTTCTTAGAATCAGTCGACATTTTAACAACAATGCCGAGCTCGCACTAATGAAATCAAGATTTTCATTAAGATTATGATCAATTCGTCAGTAGCAATATTTCAAAGCAATTGAAGGCCAAAGTTCGACAACGAGAAGGGTGGTCGAGAATTATGTATGATGACATAAAACTACGGGCAAATAAACATGATAACCTCAAATGAACAATATTGCCAATTTGAATATTATCATCATAAGTCAAGACATTTGGAGAAGCTCCTTTACACAGCATTCGATTCCAACATCCTCTCAAGCTCAACCTGCACGTTTAGAAATACATGCAGGCGTGAGTACAAAATGAACTTTCGATGGGTATAGCGAAAACATAAAACATTGCCCTTAGGGCTATATGATTGACTTGCCATAACGTTAGCAATGCACAGGGGTTTTAGTGAAATAACCCGTGCATGCATCATAATAAACATAAACATTTACTTACTTGCTTTCATTTCATAGCCTTAAAACCAATGCACATGCATGATCTTTGTCGCATACATCTTTCTTTTCCATATCCACGGATTCATCTATGTGTTGAGAAGTAGGCCTCATTCTCTAACACGCTATGACCAAGGTCCATATCATACCGTGTTGATGGACCCGGCGGTACCAATGCCACTGGTCATACCCGACGTCGGTAACATTCTTTCATTCTTTCTTTCATCATTTCTTTCTTTTCTTTCTTTCATTTCCGTGGATAGGTAAATGCATCGTGCTCATGCTTATGCTCAAAACAGGCAAGTCATTTAACTTTGAAACTTTGCATATAAATGCTTTTCATATCATTTTGAAAATATGCAATAGCATAAGCATATCATATCATTTGAAAGTATGTAAAAGCATAATCATACCATATTATCTTAGAAAATAGTTTACCCACCTGGAGACAGTCCTTCGACGACTGTACTTTTATCTTTCATATATTTCTTCTTCTCATGTGGCCCTTCAATCGACAATAAGCGGCATAAAAGCCTATCTAGCATCAATCAAGAAAATAACTTATCTTAGTCGTCAATACGACTATATTTCTCAAATTCAAGACGCTATGGTCGACAAACATTCGGGTCATTGCATCCTCTAACATCTTATACAAATAATTTCTAACGAAAATTTCGGCGAAGTAACGTTTATAAAACGCATCGCCATTTCAATACCAAATCAACCAAACTCAACCAAACCATCACCATATGTCTAAATGAGCATAGAAAACTTGATAACAAGCTTGAACCATCTCATCTTAGCGAAAACCCAACGTCCCTTAAGACATAGCTTTATGTCCGGCGTCAAAATTGCACAAGACGTCAACTCACACCAACTAACCTTTTTACATGCTCAACTATCATTAGATATTACTAATCAACCATCAAAATTCAAAGATCAAAGCCTTAGCATTGAAAACCAATTTTGGACGTCAAACTAAAATTTTTCAACTTTCAAATACGTCGGCCGAAAAATCCGAATAAATCATTTTAAGTTTTATTCATATCATAGAACCCAAATATGAAGTCAAAATGATCAAATAAAATCAAAAATCCAACATTACCAAGACTAGGGTTTTCGGCCATTTAGGGCTTTCAACATAGGTTCGATTTCAAACGTTTTTCTTATTCAAAACACGTTTATATCAATCCAAAAATACATGTATGAAGCTAAATCAAGCATATAAACATCATAAATTCAAGAACATATACTCCATAATTTTTGAAAATTACAAGAATTCAAAGAATGAATATATGCTCAAAATTTCAACGTTAAACAACTTATCGGCGATAAATCGAACATATAACCAAGAATTATTCAAACAAAAACATATCCCTTCAAAATTCTCAATACGACAGAAAATTACACATGATCATAAGTTCATGATTTTCAAAATTTCAAACCATAGATGTGTTCTAAAGTTAGAATTATACGAAATCGAAGACGGATCGAAAATCCAACTGTTAGAACTTCAAAATTGAGCTTGAAATTTTCACCTTGGAGTGTGTGTTTCAAAATTTGAGGAAGAATAAAGATGATGAATAGTGATAAGTTAGCTTATAACATAATCCACTAATTTCTAATTTATTTTTCATTTTCTTTAATAAATGTGAGATTCATCAATTTCTAGAGAATTCTCAAGAATTCTCAAAATTTCTACCATTTTCCTTTTCTTTAATACATGATGAATAATCATGTTATGGAAAATTACAAAAATGTACACCTCTTTATAAATAATACCAATATTATAAATGCATACTATTAATCCATATCGTTCCGATTTCAAAACTCAATTTCTAATAAAATGCTCTCTACTTAAAATCCTCTTTTATAACTCAAATAACATATTATAATCATCAAAATTTTATTATAAAAACATTCTTGGCTTCAAAAACCATTTTAAACATTCAGCCGACGATTAGGGTTTAATCGGTAATTGCCGATATCACAAAAGCATAAATTTTGAAATCCTTAATTTTATGAAATCAAGATTTCATTGAGCATGTATCTATCATCTCAAGACTCTCTAAATCTAGGTCTTCTTATTCTAAACAAGACCTAAGAATCTTATCTTAGGTTCCATCTCGAATCGATCTCAAATAATTCTCAAGTTCTATTTTTGTCGACGCGAAGCTTAATATAAAAGCTTCTAACTTAAACAATTCTTTCTCAAGGATACAATGCCCTTCTTATAGGCTATTAATTAGGAGATAATCTACACATGTGATCGCTCATGAAATCGGGGGGTACAGAGAGAGCGAGCCGGTGATCATCTCATCGATGTTGGCTCGGTATGAGGAAGATGCGTTGATTGGTGTTTTGAAGAGGAACAAGCTTGCCTCCGGGTGGAGTTTGGCTAGGGGTGAGCAAAACCAGATCGAAACCGAAAAACCAAACCGAACCGAATTGAAATTAGCGGTTCGGTTCGATTTTTTTTCTAAAACGGTGCGGTTTGGTTTGAAATATAGAAACCGAATTTTATTCGGTTCGGGTTCGGTTTTACCAAAAATTTTTGGTTTTAAACCCGAACCGCCCGAATTATATTATATATATTATATATTATATTTATCTAATTATCCATTAACAAACCCTACCCCAAATTACCCAAAACGTGAATCAAGTGCGAACCCATTCTCATTTCTCACTTCTCGCCTCTCCCCAAACCAAAACCCTACCCCGCACCGCTTAACATCCCGACGCCGGGCGACGCCACCCCTCGCGCGCCTGCTCCGCCTCCGGTGGACCGTCTTGATCGCCACCCCAATTCTGAGTAATATTTTCCTACCTCTTCGGATGTGTTTTGTGTGTGTGGTTTATGTGTGGATAAACATATTTTTGTCTTTCCTCATGGAATGGAACACCTCCCTATCTTTGGTTGTTTTCGGTTCTCTTATTTGATATTTCATTGTTTTTCTAGAGTAAATCGAAGTTAGAAATATCAAAATAGAAGGTAATCCCAAACTAAATAGGAATGATATTATCAAATTTTGATTTAGTTATTGTTTGTTTTCTTGATGTGGAGCATTCTTCCAATGTTCGATGTTCGGTGAATCAGTGATGAGTTCTGTTTTTATTATAAATTATTATGTAGACAAATATTTTTTATTTTTTCGTGCGTATTATTTTTTATACAAGTCTCGGCCACAAATCAACTTACTTTTACAAAACTTGGAGAAGCAAGTATTATTTTTTTGTCTCGCTCATATTTTGATTATTGACAAGTGTTATCAATTTGTCTTGTTTCGCTATTGTTGATTGATGGGTTAGATGGCGGCATGATTCACATCTAAATTATATATGGTGCATAATTGGCGTGATTGTGTGAGGTTTTTGAAAGTTACTAGGCTATATGAGGTGGAGTTCTCCTATTGTTTTACCACTTTAACATTTAGCGAGAATCGATATATACATTATCTTCAAGATAATGTATATATCTTCACCGCAAAATCTAATTAAAGAAGAAGAAGAATTTGTGTTAAGGTCCAGGATGATTTTTTATTGAAAATAACTTGGTTTATTCTAATTTATTTTGCATTTAGATGGCGAGAACCAAGCCAATGTCAGAGCTGAGAAATTGAGACGGGAAGAAGAATCAACAACTAACACAAAGAGGAAATCAATGAGGCCTAGATCGGAAGTGTGAGAACATTACAACGTCTTCTTTGATGGGATTGAGAGAAAAGCCAAGTGCAACTATTGTGGTAAGAGCTATTTATCAGATCCTAAGAAGCATGACACTTCTACACTTAAGAGTCATCTTGGGGTTTGCAAGAAAAATCCATGTAGTTTAGAATTAAGACAATCACAATTGTCTTTACTATCTACACGTGAATGGGATAATTCTGAGTGTATGGGGGTATTCTTACTAGATGGAAGTTTGATCAAGAACTTTGTAGGAAAAAGTTAGCGGCTATGATTATTAAGGATGAGTTACCTTTTAAGCATGTTGAGGGGGAAGGATTTGTTGATTTTGTTGCTGCTTTACAACCAAGGTTTAAAATTCCTTCTTGTTGGGCCATATCAAGGATCATTATCAACTTTACTTGGATGAAAAGATAAAATTACGTGATTATTTTAAAAAATCTGGTCAAAGTGTGTGTATAACTACAGATACATGGACATCTTTGCAGCATTTGAACTACATGTGCATCACTGCTCACTTCATTGATAAAGAGTGGAATCTTCACAAAAAGATTATTAATTTTTGCACTATTGAAAGTCATAAGGGTGAGGATTTGGGTAGACAAATAGATGGTTGTCTTCGTGAATGGGGAATTGCAAAATTGTTTTCAATCACAGTGGACAATGCATCTTCCAATGACACTTGCATTCAATTGTTTGGATTAGAAATGATTTTATCTTCTTGAAATCAATGGTGTATGAAGAATTATGCCTTAAGTTGAATTAATTACGTTTTGATCTGAATTTCTTTGCATCTTGGTATATGGTTTTTAGTTTGATGAAACTTAGGTGTCAATTTGAACTGTGAGACATAATTAGAAAGCTGTGTTTAGACAAGGTGTGTGATCGGATGTCATATGCTTCGTAAATGGAACCCGTCTCTTGTATGATCTTTCAAGAAAAAATGGACCAAAAAAAAAAAAGAATGAGAAAAGAAAAGAAAATATGTCATTGTTGTGAAATAAGTGGGCTTAAAATTCGAATAAGTGGCTCTACCCCTCTTGCTTGTGTTATCTCTCGAATTGAGACTCTTTGCTATGGGTATAGATATCTACGTTAGGATACTCGAGTGTACAACTTGAAATTTCCACCTAACGATTATTGTCCTATAATCGGTTTTAAGTTCCACAATTTCTTATTTGTTTTATCATTTGGGATATCTTACATGAAAGGGAACCATATAAGTTGTATATTGATTTCTGAAATCATGTTGAGTCGAAGCACAACTATTCTATGATAAGTCACATGTTTGGATTGATGAATGAGGATCATTGTATTGAGAACTATATTATTGAGATGCATTGAAGGGATGTGAATATGTGATTGATTCTATTTGAAGTATTGATTCTATGTGTACCATTCCTTTCAAGAAACTAAAATTTGCTCGAGGACAAACAAAGAGTTAAGTGTGGGGGTGTTGTTTTGCATGTTTTTGTTTTGTTTTTCTTTGTTTGTTTTCGATTTAATTGATTCCTTTTGGTTATATTTGAACATCTTTTATTCGAATCATGCTCGTTTGTGTTACGTGCGAGGATTGATTGTGTTTCATCGTTTGGCGTTTGACAAAAGCGCGCAAGCGCGGACTCGGTGTGGCCGGCTGGCCGGTCTTGCGACGCTCGCCCGCATGAAGTGAAGTGCCACGTCCGGCGCGATGTGCGTTCGGCGCTGTACGCCCCCGAAGCTCGCGTCCGTGCGCTGGCTCCGTCCGGTGCGGGGCGCCTAGCACGATCGTCCAGGCGCCCGCGTCCGGCCGGATCGCGTCCGTGCCGAGCTGAAACCGAAGACCCCCGTGTCCGACGCTCGCCTACGTCCGACGCTGGGTTGCATATGCAAGATTGGTCCCGAGAGTCCGTGCGTCCGGTGCCTCATCGCGTCCGGTGGCTTGCCTTCCGAGACTTGGCGTCCGTGCGGCTGCCCGAGTCGGTCTTTGGGCTGCCCATGTTTGCGAGCACGCGTCCGCGCTAGGTTTCGCATCCGCGCTGCGTTATTTGGTCGCTATATATATCGCTTTAACGCGTAACCCTGAACTTATTCATTATTTTTAAATTCCGTCTTTTGAAGCGAGAGCTCAGAGACACGAGAATTATTCTCTTCTTATTTCGATTATTTCTTTTGCTTGTTTTCTTGGATTTGATTCAAGAATTATTGTAAGGATCATTGATTCATACTGCGGTTTGATTATCTATTCCATCGTTCGTTTTGTTCGTAAGTTTCTTCTATTGCTTTATTCCCGTTAATCGCTTCGTATTTGATTATTATTGATTTCTTCGTTGGATTAAGATTAATTTTGATCTTCGCCCGAGTAATCTTGTCTTCGTTTAATCTTTTCGATTCATGTCTAGGGTTTATAATTTCGATTCCATGTTCTTTCGATTTAGGGTTTAATTTTTGCTCGATAATTTATACGCTTTGTCGATTTCCGCCTAGTTAATTCGCCTTTCCTTCTTTAATATTTCCTTGCCTAGGTAATCAATTTCCCCCTTTTGAGATTAGAGTGTTTAGGAATTTAATTGTTTTCGTGGCAACTTAGTAACGCTCTGTTAAGTTTTCCTTGAGAGACGACTAGGGTTAACTTTCCCTACTACAACACCTCATTCGATTGTGAGTCAATTAAGAGTATACTTTTGATTGAAACAAGCACCCGTAAAACCCGAGCCAAAAACACCTCAAAAATTCTCGATTCCCCCTCTGAGCCAAAGAAAACCACCAAGCTCGAAACGAAGATGGCGACCCCCTCTGAAACTCCTGCCATTCCCGAGATGCCCAAGAGCCCCTCTCCAGTAAACTCTGAAGATTTGGAAAAGATAATCGAGGAGACGGTGCCCGCACCCACAACGGAAATACATGAAGAACTACCGAGAGAGGTGACGCCAAAGCCCAAGAAGAAGAAGGCCAAAGCAATTAAGGAGAAGGCCACCCCAGCGACGAAAAGAAAGGAGACTCCCGCGGAGACAGAGGAGTCCACCTCGGACGAAGCTGACGAATAGGAGCCCTCCAAAGATAAAGATAAATATGAGGGAAGAGAAGAGACCCCCGAGAAGGATTCCGAGGGCACCTGCGCTTTGAAAGGAAGCCTCGTCGAAGTTCCGTACCATCGCGAAAAAAGAACCCACAAGTGACCTCGCCAAGATGATGACACCTCCTCCGCAGGGAAAAGGTGCTCGACCGCGGAGAGGCCACCAGTTCATCTCTTTGGACCACCGATGAGGGGCATCGTGAAGCCCAAGACGCTGATATGGAGGTGTTGGACGGCCTCGGGGTGAAAAATGAAGTGAAGAAGTACTGCGAGGATTGGATGGGCGTTTTGGAATGGCGGACGACTTTACATCACACCGGCAAGGAGTTCATTCGGACTCTCAAGTAAAAACCACGAAAGGTAAAGCGACCACGGATTGCATAAAATTGGTCGATGGACGGAGCTTCGCTCTCCCCGAACGACTTCAATCGCATCTGGGCATGACAAAGTTTTGAGGCGAAGACCACGGAATACAAGGAGGCCTTCACTTTCATACCCGAGCACACTGGAGAGGAATGGAATGAAAAATGGGCGATGATTGGTCTGGGCACTACATTTAAGTCAGGATACGTAAAGGGCAATGAAGCGAAGAACAACGCCTTTGCGGATGTGCCATCGCCTTGTCTCTACAATTTTTTCGCAAGGTGGACAAAGAAGAACTCCGTCTCCCAACAGGAGCTGTTCATTTTGTGGTGCATGGAGCATGGCCACATGGTGAATTTTTCGCATTCGCAGCTGCCCACTTCAAGGACATCCTGACTCATCCCAAGCAGAGAATCTCTCTTGCCCACTTAGTGACCGTCTTGGCCACAAAGCTGAAGGTACTGGACGAAGCAAATACCGACCTAGAAGCAGAGCCCGAGCTGTATATTGATATGGCTATGCTGAAGCGAATGAAGGACATCTACTATGATCAGGACGGCATACCAGTCTTCACTTGAGCCACCCGATGACCGACAGACCCTCGCTTGATCTCGGTCGATCGAAAGAGATTCGAGAGATAGCAGGAAGAGGATGATGACATTAAAGCCCGTTTGACGGGATGGAGGAACAACAAAAGCGACTCATGATGCCACGCTGTTTATTTTTTGCCCACCGGATTCTGTATCGAACTTCCCTTGATCTTTTGTCCTCCCTTTTTTTTTTTGTTTTTTTTTGTCTTTGTTTTTTGGTTTTGTTTTTTTGTTTTTGTTGTTGGTGGTCAACCCTTCACCCACTTTGCTCAAGGCAAAGTGTGTGAGTGGAGGGGGTTGCGTCTGTTTTTGCTTTGTCTGAGTTAAGAGAGTTGGTCCCCACTCTAACCCACTTTGCCCAAGGCAAAGTGTGTGAGTGGGGGGACTGCCTACCTTGCTCAGATCGTTTCGTTGTTTTATGTTTGTGTTCCCTCCTTGTTTACCCACTTTGCTCAACGCAAAGTGTGTGAGTGGGGATGGGTTCTCGTTTTTGTGTGTCGGTTGGCATATTTACATTGGTGGGATTGATTGGCGGGATTGATTGGCCTGTATTTTTCTTGTTGTGAATAATGCTAGTGGTTTTAGGAATTATGTTTTGAGCATGACCGAATGTAAATATGGATGACGAATTGAATTTGAGCACACATGGTGAGTTTTGAGCTTAAACTGTTAAATTTTGATCAACACAGTTTCCTTTCTTGTGTGATAATTGACATCTTCATTAAGCTTTTGCTAGAACTTGCGTGCACTCTTATGTCGAGGCCTTATTGACTTAGCTAAAACATTTAGATGACTTAGGCATTTTTTCTTTCAAGTTCTTAATCGAGCCAAAAATGTCCTACCTATTGTTAATCCCTCGTTCAGCCCCCTTGAGCTTAATAATTTCTTTCACTCACTTAAATTAGCCTGAAAAAAAAAAGAAGCCTACCTGGTCAATTGGACTTAGGAGCTAATAGAAGAGAAAGGCGAACAAAAAGGGAAGAACAATAGCCTCGTGATGGGTAAGAAACAAAGGGTTACCCAAATTTCAAAGAAATGGGCAAAATGCCCAATATAAAGAAGGTACCCAGAATTGAAAGAAAAAATGAAGGACTTAAAATAAAAGAATATATATTGACGAAGTCCTAAGATGTTTGTGCTTAGGCCCGTAAGAAGAAGGCGAAAGGAAATCCATGGAGGTCAAAACAACTTTCTCAATCCTAAGTCCATGATGACCCTAGCCTGCTTCAAAAATCTCCCACCTATGTCTTAAGCCCATTCTGACCAAATAAAAGATCTAAGGATGAATGTTTAAAACTTTATCTAAGCGGTGGAGATGGTAGAGGCACATGAAGCTCCATGGCATAGTCGAAATGAAAGTTATCCCGAGCGTATACACTAGCCTAAACACAAGAGTGCAGTGTTGGTGAGGAAAATGCCCAATATGCTCAAATTTGTATTTTGACTTGTTTGATGGTCGTTGCTTGAATTGAGTTCTCTTGAATCATTGGCTTGTTCCAATGAGCTTATATTGGTCGAGATAATCACTTTGGTAGAGATGTGCTAACCTTTTGTGTTTTTCTTTTTCTTTTCTTTCTTACATTGTCTTGGGCAATGCAGCGTGCATGCTTGAGGACAAGCATGTTTAAAGCTGTGCGTGTGACGAGCCCAAGTTTTGTGCTCTTTTTGTGTCTTGTCTAGGTCTAGATCGAGTCTTTCGTGTCTTTCTTGTTGTGTTTTGTGTCTGGGAGGACACACTGGTCTGCAGGGGCAAGGCAGAGGCGAAATGGGCAATACGGAGTGTAGTGATGGACAAGCGCAAGTGAAGAGGGTAAGCACTGGGCAAGAAGGAAGAAAAAGAGAGACGCTGGTCAAGAGAAGACAAAGAGAGAGTGATGGGCAAGATCGCAGATCGGGATGAATCTCGCTTCATCCGGAAGGATGCGCGCTCGGACTAAATCCCATAAAATCCGGAGGAGATCACCTCAAATCCTTACGGGCAAGGAAACAACGCTGATCAACAAGGAAACCCTAACGGATGATCCATCCATGGGCCATTACCACCGTCGACCTCTCGACCTATATTTATGGGATGAAGGCGCGGCTTGTGCGCCGCTCCGACTCTCGCATCTTTGCATCTTAGAATCGTTATTGACATTACCACCACCACATACATTAAGTCCTTCGGGCAAACACTTTTATATTTGTTTCGCGTATGTTTTGGGTGCACTTTGGGCTCATTGTTTATTCCATTCAAGTAATAGTAAGTTGTTTCCGTTTCATGATGGTTTCAATTAACTGTTGCATGTTTGTTTATTTTATGTCTGGCTAAGTCTTTATTCTGGTTTGGGCATGACTAAGTGAAGCATGATTAATATAACTCGAGAGGTCTAAGTAGGGCATTACGATCTGCATGCGTGTGTTCCCGAAGCACTAGGTCCTGAGCAATATATAACTTAACCAAACTCGGTGTGTTAGTTGCAAATAACATAGTGGGTAAGGGAGGGTTACAAGTAATAATTGGATTAAGGTGTCGGGTGTCCCGCACCCCAAATAGTACGACTGGTGTGGGCGAGTTGGAGTAGTCCTAGCAGCTGCCTTTGCCAATACCGGGTCCATCTAGATCATAACGCTGCCTGTAGGCTTGCATGTACTGAGGTGTCCTCGTGCGTGGGCATTACGGGTTAGATAGTTTGCATAGGGTGTCCCTTGCCTTCTTTACACAGAAAGGATAGATTTGGAGGGGTGCGTCGTGGGCGTGACGCGTGACAACGGGTCACAACGTATGTCTCTTATAATCGGTTGATGCATGTCATGTAGTGAAAACCTTTGCACCTATGACCGAGTGTTAATCGTCTTCACGAAGTTGTTGCCCAAGCCAGACTCGTCTTATTATTTGATATTCTCTTTGAGTTTATTTCAGGTTACTTTAGTCTACCAATAGTGATCAAGATAATTACACCACTCTCATTCCTTTTAAGTGACATCGTGACATCAGAGATTGCTACACCAACTCCTCGTGGGATCGATCCTATACTTATCGCTGGCTACGCCTGTGATGGGCAATAGGTTATAAATTTATTTTGAATGCTAAACGACAGCATGTCAATATTAAAGATGAACAAAGCCTTCAGATGTATCTTAGGTTACCTATATTCTGGCTTGGAGAAAAGCGACTTCAATTTGTATATATTTAGGATTGCGTACATAGAAAGATTCTTGAATGGAATCAAAAGGAGTTCTCAGCTGGAGGAAAAGAAGTTCTGATAAAGACTGTGATTCAAGCAATTCCAACCTATGCCATGCATTGCTTTAAGTTGCCGAACTCCATCTGTGAAGACATTAGTAAGATGAACGCGGGATTTTGGTGGGGTGAGGAAGGAGAAGTAGAAGATTACAATGGGAAAAATGGAGCAAGATAATTTTGCCAAAGGACTATAGAGGTATGGGATTCCGAGACCTTTCCATTTTCAATAAGGCTTTAATGGCAAACCAAATTTGGAGGATGGCCGAAAACTCCAAGTCTCTTATTACAAGAGTGTTAAAAGGTAGATACTTTAAAGATGAGGATACTCTCCAGGCACAAATAAAACCGAAACGTTCCTTTGTTTTGCGATCACTTATTAATTTGGGGTAGCGAAGTTGTAAAGAAAGGAATGCAGTAACGAGTATGCGATGGTCGAAAATTGATGTATACGGAGATAAATGGGTGAAAGGAGTGCATGGAGATAGAGTGATGAGGAGAGATAGTGATTAAGAAAACCAGATGAATATGTCAGAGTTGATGATGGGAGAATGTGAATGAGATGTGCAGAAGGTTAAAATGTTATTCTTACCCTATAAATGTCATGGGATTCTTAATACACCTATTGGGGACAAGGAAAAAATAGACTATATATAATGGGAACCAGAACAGAAAGAAAACTTCACTATCAAGCGGCGTATCTCTTGGAGGCGAGGATACTACAACACTCGCAATTCAGCGAGTATGATAGACCGCAAGATATGAAAAAATTGGTGCAGTCGCGTCTTTCCTCCTAAAGTTAGAGTGTTTTTATGGAAGCGATGAAGAATTATATTCCTACAACGACAAATTTAAAAGAACATCATGTTCCAACCGACGGTATATGCCCTATGTGTAAGGATCGGAGGGCATCGACAGAACATGTCCTAATTTTCTGCCCGCAAATTGTGGATATATGGAAACGAAGCAGGTTTTGGAATTTTATGCTCATGGGTGACATGATAGAGCTAAGGGATATAGCTTTTGTGAAACAAAGAAAAGTCAGCGATGAAAAGTATGCGGTTTGGAGAGTCATGTTGTGGAAGATATGAAATTATGTTTGTGAGGCGACACATGGAGATGAGGTGAGCAAGGGCTGGGTAACAGAAAAAGAGTGCATGAATTTTTTGGAAGCTTACAAGAGAGCAAGATTAATTTATTCGGGAGTTGCAAATCTTGGAATGGTTTGTGGGGAGCGAAAGTGGAAGAGGCCAATGCAAGGTAGAAATAGAGAGGATATGAACGTACTCTTCAATCGGGAAAATAACAATTTTGGACTTGGGGTCATTGTCATGAACTTAGTGGGGATTGTCAAGGTGGCAATGACGAATAGAACTACTCCGCACTCGAATGTTTTGATAGTGGAGATTATGGCGGTGGTGCATGGGATATTCACGGTGATAGCAAGAGTTATGGCGAAACAGGAAGAGGATGAGGAGTTTCTTCTCGAAGATGTGACTGAAATTAAGACAATTTCGAGGGAAAATGTACATACTGGTGTGAGTCACATTTACGGATCAGCTAATAGGGCTGCTCACAACCTAGCGCAGTTTGTGATGCATAGTTGTCGAACAATTGTTTGGACATAGAATGTTCCTTCATGGTTGGAAGCTATTGTTATGAAAGATATGGATGAATAAATTTTTATTTTTATTTAAAAAAGAAGTTTATCACATCAAATAATAGTATATATGCTTATAATAATTAAATACTATATAAAGATGTGGCATCGCAACCCGATGACACCAAAACCATTTTCCATTCTATTTCAAAATTTATTATTTTCAGCTTTTATTTCTCTGTCTTAATTAGAAAACTAAAAGATGAATAAAGGGATTTTGATTTTGATGGAGGGGGAGAAAAATGAATAAAGCGTTGTTAGTAGCATGGAAGTAAGCTAATCATTATTAAAGTTTCATACTCAAATCATAGTTGGAGAGATAAAATAGTTTCGAATTAAAAGAAAATGTAAATAAATGATTGAGTAATGTGTGATGAGATGGGGTTGTAATATCCAGTGGCAAATTGTGTGTGGGACCTAAACTTTTCCAAAGAAATATATGGTAGAATATTGCTCCACACACCCATATATATATATATATATATATATATATTGTTGTCCTAACTTCCAAGCTTCGCAAGGAACATTGTTTTGATATTTCCCCTTTTCCTTTTGCTCTTTCATTATTGAGAAATAAATAAGTTCTCGTATCTTCTGAGGATTATCTAATCAATAATTGTACGTCTGTATTTACTGATCAATAGATCATTGCTAATTTCTTGGTTAATATCAGAAAAAATAAAATCAACCCAATACCGAGAAATTTGATTTTCCGAGTGCATTGGATGCACGTCCGTATTTGATTTTTGCACAAGAAAAATATTATATTCAACACATATCCGTACAAATATAAAGTTCATACTTGAGTTTGAAACTGTTTCATGGAAGTGGAGTTTGACCAATCACACACTTGATTGTGTTATTAAAGTTGGCCCACTAACTCTACAGTAGCCCAAAGCCCATAGCCTTAAAACCTATCCCTATCCTTTATTTATTGCATAAAGTTCACGATCCCCGCTTTCTTGGAGTGGAGCGCGCGAAACAAATATTATTCTTTGTGCGTGACTAATTAACGCCTCATTCCTATTCAAAATCTGCTGTCTGATGAAGGACCTTGAAGCCTCCCATTCTCATTTTTTGTGCAAAACTGTGAGTGAGAGAGATAAAGAGAAAGCTCTTTTGAGTCTTGCCTTTGTGGTCGTGATTGTGGAGCCGACGAGATAGCCACTCCTTTGGTGGAGCGGAGTTGTGTGTGTGCGTCAAAGGAGGAGCCGCACTGAGCCGAGATTTGGTATCTCCATTTTTCCTTTTCTTGTTTCTTTGTTGTGTGCAGGTCGAGGAAGTTGCCGGGTCGACGGGAGGTGCCGGGAGGCGCGTTGACGACGTCGAGGTCGTAAGGATCCTCAGCGGTGGTATCGAGGCGAGGTGTGTCTCGTTGCGACAGCGTTAATCGCCGATTCAAATCGCCGCAGGTATAACGGTGCCTCGATCTTAGGCACCGCTCTGGTAAATTAGCTTAACCTCTCCGTAATTTAAATTCCTAGAGACTGTCGAGTGGCGCAGCATTGGTTGTATTTAAATTCGTAGAAAACTGCCGATTGGTGCAGTATAGGCTTGAGCATTTGTTGCTGTTTACCAACTTGCGTTTTTGCTACGTGATTTGTGTGGTGTTTTCTATCCGTTTCTTGCCGTGTTGCTGTGTTAGTTTTATTTCCGCTGCCTTATTCATTTGTTGAATTTTTTGCTTTGTGCAATGGCTACTAACGCATACGGCATGTCTCCTTTTAATGGAAAATCGAATTTTAGTATATGGAAACGGAAGATAAAGTGTGTATTAGTTCAACAAAAAGTTTTCCGTGCTGTCACTCAAAATTATGAAGAAAGTGATAAACAGGATGAAATGAATGAACTTGCATGCTCTACCATTATTCTTAATTTGTCTGACAATGTGTTAAGAAAAGTTGGTATGCTAGATTACGCTAAGGAATTGTGGGAAAAACTCGAAGAACTCTATCTTGAAACGTCACTTCCTTCAAAATGTTTTTCTTGAAAGTTTCTTTCGATTTAAACTTGATTTGTCTAAAGAGATAGATGAGAACCTTGATGTGTTTACTAAGTTAATACAAGATATTAAACCGGTGGTGATAAACACATCGATGATTATGCTCCTATTGTGCTTATAAATGCTATACCTGATTCTTACAGTGACGTGAAATCTGCCATTAAGTATGGAAGAGATAATGTGAGTCTTGATACTGTTGTGAATGGGTTAAAAAGTAAAGAATTAGATTTAAGACACAATAAGGGTGAAAAATCGTTCGGTGAGGTTATGCATGTGAGAGGGCGAACTCAACATAAGTTTAATAATCACAAGCATGCTAGTAATGATGAATCAATAGGAAGAACACGTTTCGTGGTAAGAGTAGGTCTAAGTCTCAGGCTAAGGGAAAAAGTGTTTTAAGCGTGGTGAAGTTGGTCACTTTATCAAAGAGTGTCCACACCCTAAGAAGAAAGAGCATGCTAATGTTGTGATAAATGGTGAAATTATGGAAGATTTGTTTATGGTGTTTTACATGAATTCTATGCATTCCTACATTCTATGTGAAAATGAATGGCTAATTGATTACGTTGCACTTTCCATATGTCTCCGTTTAAGAACATATTTTCAAACTATAAAGATGTCGATGATGGTTTTGTGTCATTAGTGATGAGAAGAAATGTCACGTGCTTGGTCTTGGTGATATTTGTCTTAAGTTTGATTACGGTCATGTTTATACCTTGAAAAATGTCGTCATGTGCCGCTCTTCGTTATAATTTATTGTCTTGTCTGCTTTGGAAGATGATGGGTTAGAAGGTAGATGGGGAAGGGGCAAATGAAAATTTTGAAAGGCTCCTTGTTGTGTTTAAAGTGAAAAATGCCATAACTTGTATATTTGCCTTGCTAATCTTGTCATTAATGATGCAATCTCTGTGAATCTTTGTCGAGAAGATAAGGCGTGCTTTGGCATAAGCGTTTAGGCATATGAGCAATAGGGTCTAGAAATCTTGCATAAGAATGGTGCATTTGGGGATGATAAGTTGTCGAGCATGCCTTTACGTGAGTCGTGTGTGTTAGGCAAACAACATAGAGTTTCTTTTCCTATGTCTTCTTTGAAAAATAAGACTATGTGTTACGATGTTCTTGAGTATTTACATCTTGATGTGTGGGGTCCTGCTAGTGTGCCCACTCATGGTGGGAATAGGTATTTCACATGCGTGATTGATGATTACTCGAGAAAAGTTTGGATTTTCTCGCTTAAGAATAAGTCGATGTTTTGATAAGTTTAAAACTTGGAAAACTCAAATTGAAAACCAAACCGGAAAGAAGATTAAGGTTTGAGCGATAATGGCCTTGAGTTTTGTAATGCTCGCTTGATGATTTGTGCTCTTTATCGGTATTAAGAGACATAGACCATACTTACACCACAACGAGAATGGGGTAGTGAGAACGTATGAATAGGACTTTGTTAGAAAGGTAAGAAGCATGTTGGCATCTTGGGCTTTCTAAGAACTTTTGGGAAGCTATACATCAATGCTTATTTAATAAATAGGTCTCCTCTGTGCCTTTGAAGGCGAGTGTCCCGAAAGTGTTTTACGTGGTAAGCTGTTGATTTTGTAATCTCCGTGTGTTTGGTCAGGCCGCTTTTATGCATAAAAGGGTGATAAATTGGAACCTAGATCTAAAAATGTGTTTTTTAGGATACCCGAAGGTGTTAAAGGGTATAGGGTATGGGATAGAAATGAGCACGGCTTCAAAGCCGTAGTTAGTAGGGATGTGATCTTTAATGAATCGATTTTCCTTGCTTGTTCGCTTCTATCTCGACACGACTCAAAGTGAGGTGGAGCAATTCTCTCTTTGATTCATTTTGATGGTTCGATGATTTGAATGCCGAAAGTGATAATGAGCATGTTGTTGATGAAAATGTGCTGTTATTGATGAAAATGTGCATGAAAACCTTGCGATAATGCTCTTGATGATGATATGCATGAAGATGATCGCATGATGATGTTATTGAAAATAATGATATGCATGATTATCAACTTACTAGGGATAGAGGTAGGAGGACTAGTAAAGTGCCTGCTAAGTATAATGACTTTGAGTTGTGTTTACTTGCCTTCAATGTGTTTGAATCCCTAGATAGTAATGCTCCTAATACATATCAAGAAGCATTAAAATCTGTGAATGCTAATAAGTGGTTGGAAGCTATGCAAAAGGAGATGAACTCCCTTCAATCCAATGTGACTTGGATTCTTGTGCCTGAACCTAAAGATTGCTCTATTATTGATTGCAAATGGCTTTTTAAACTGAAAGAAGAACTTGATTCTATTCGTTATAAGGCTAGGTTAGTGGCTAAGGGATTTACTCAAAAAGAGGGGGTAGACTATAATGAAATTTTTGCTCCCGTTGTGAAGTTTACCACTATTAGAATGATGTTTGCTTTAGTTGCTCACTTTAATTGGGAATTAAAACAAATGGATTTGACTACTGCTTTTCTGCATGGTGATTTAGATAAGCCTATTTACATGAGACAACCGAGGGCTTTGTTGATCCTAAGAAACCTAATCATGTGTGTCTCCTTTATAAGGCTTTGTATGGTTTGAAACAATCACCTAGGCAATGGAACATAAAATTTGATCAATGCATGAAATCTTTAAAGTTTACTAGAAGTGAATTTGATCATTGTCTCTACTTTAAAGATTGTGATTACGTACTATGTTCTTGCTCTTATATGTGGATGATATGTTGTTAGTTAGTCCGTGTTAAGACTATCAAGCATGTGCAAAAGTGTCTAAGTGATAACTTTGAGATGAAAGACTTAGGAGATCAAAGAAAATTCTTGGCATGGATATTGTTAGAGATAGGAGTAAAGGTACTCTAGTTCTTAATCAGTTTCATATGTTGAAAAGATTTTGAGTAAATTCTCTATGTCGAATGCTAAGTGTTCTAATGTGCCCTTGCTTCTCATTTTGTGCTAAGTAAGGATCAGTCCCCAAGGCGCCTACGAAATGAATGTCGTGAAGAAAGTGCCTTACTCAATGCTATAGGATCTGTGATGTATCTTATGATTAGTACTAGGCGACATTGCTTATCTTGTGAGTTGTCTAAGTCGCTACATGTCTAATCCGGTATGTCGCATTGGGAGCGTTGAAATGGTTGCTTAGGTACTTGAAATCTTCTATGAATCTTGGTTTGACTTTCTCTAAGTGTACTGATGGAGTTAAACTTGTTGGTTATGTGGACTCTAATTATGCTAATGATAGAGACAATAGAAAATCTACCACCTCTTATGTGTTTACTTTGTGTGGATCATGCATAAGTTGGAAATCTCAATTACAACCTATTGTTGCTTTATCTACTACTGAAGCTGAGTATGTTGCGTCTACTGAAGCCTTAAAAGAAGCTATTTGGTTAAAAGGTCTTTTATCTGAAATTAGTTTTCTTGATAAAGATGTTGTGCTTTTTTTCGATAGTCGACGCTATTCAATTATGCAAGAACCACGTGTTTCATGATAGAACTAAGCATATTGATGTGAGGTTTCATTTATACGTGACATTGTTGATAAAGGCATTATTAAACTTGAGAAAGTGCACACCGATTTTAATCCTCGCGATATGGGTACTAAGTGTATGCGGGTTGAGAAGCTTCGTTCATGTCAAAGGATCTTGAACTTTGACTTTGGTTAGTTGCCCTTGGTTCTTTGTGATCCGTCATAAACTATGTTTGTACAAAGTCCCTGTTTAGCCTTTGTGGTTTCGTCGGACAATCTGTCCCTTGTTCCATCTTCGTGATTTTACAAGGGGGCTCGGCGAGGATGATTGTGCGGTTTATTCTCCGATGCACACAGCAACACGGTTGGGCCAAAGGTGGAGATTGTTATTAAAGTTGGCCCACTAACTCTACAGTAGCCCAAAGCCCATAGCCTTAAAACCTATCCCCTATCCTTTATTTATTGCAGTAAAGTTCACGCATCCCCTGCTTTCTTGGAGTGAGCGGCGCAGAAACAAATATTATTCTTTGTGCAGCAGCTAATTAACGCCTCATTCCTATTCCAAAAATCTGCAATACAGTAAGGACCTTGAAGCCTCCCATTCTCATTTTTTGTGCGCAAGCCTGTGAGTGAGAGAGAGATAAAGAGAAAGCTACTGCTGAGTCTTGCCTTTGTGGCTGTGATTGTGGAGCCGACGAGATAGCCACTCCCTTTGGTGGAGCCACGGTTGTGTGTGTGCGTCAAAGGAGGAGCCGCACCTGAGCCGAGATTTGGTATCTCCATTTTTTCCTTTTTCTTGTTTCTTTGTTGTGTGCAGGTCAAGGAAGTTGCCGGGGTCGACGGGAGGTGCTGCCGGGAGCGCGTTGACGACGTCGAGGCTGTAAGGATCCTCAACAGATTGTAATTTTTTCTCCTCATCCCAAACTTATTAAACCTTTACAATTATTTGTGCTCAAATACACGTAATGTATGATTTATTACCTACTTAATCATAAATTACAGAATAAATATATTGTATGTGCTTGTAATTACACTTGAGTAGTTGTTAAGCATCTAAAACCTCGTAGCACAATGTCTCATGCATCGACGAAATATTATTAATGAAATAGGATTGATTTTCATCACAGCACTGTTTGGTTTGTTTCAATAATATATCCAAACGATTCAAGTAATTACAATCCCATTACTACTTTTTTCAAATATAATGCTTTCTTTTAATTTTTATTTTTTTGAAATCTAAGAGTTGAGTCGTCATAGTTTTTTTTAGATATAAGATACATATTATATTATGAAACTGAGTATAAAATAGACCAAATAAAAAATTAGTACAAGTAAAAAACGATCAATTTGGTTTATTGGGATAATTGTTCCAAATTATTATTCATCTTCTTCACCCGCGTCCGAATCCGAATCCTCAATTCCAGATTTCAAAACCATAAATGGATTCCCAAATCATAATTCATCCATTTTTTCTATGTAAGAATCCAATTATGGTGACTCATCTAGTCATCTTTCAAAATCGAAAAAGGGTTAGGTGCTATATTCATAGAAAAGATTATACTTGAGATGGTTATATAATAGATTGAACGTTTAGATACATTTTTGATTTTTTTTTTCGTGGGATATAAAATAGAATTTGGCCTTAAGATAATAAATGCGAACATGCGTGTTGAATGAGTGGTTTAAGAAAAGCAGATTATCAATAATCATGTTAGTCTAGATCGCCTTTTCCCACGCACCTACCACCTTATTAAATTGTATTGGAGTGTTTGTGTTGGCCTAGTGGTAGAGTGGTTAATGTCCAAAGAAAAAGTGCCGCCCTGCCATTCTTTAAAATTTCTATATTAAATTACAAAAAAAAAAAATTGTATTGGTACACAATACTCTTACTTTATCACCATAAAATTTATTTGATATCATATAAATAACATAATGATGTTAATATGTACTTCATCACTCCATCCAAATAAAAAACTTCCCGCTATCAAAGAATCTCGTATGAATTTCATATAATTATCTCGATTTCAATTTTTCTTCAAATCGACACTGACATGGAAATTCGGTGGCACAATTTTTTTAAGTTGTTGTCAACGTCACACTATCCCAATCAAAAACTACATTAATTTGACTATAAAAAATAAAATAAAAATCTAACTCATCATCTCTCTCTCTTTTGCTATGTCTATGAGAGTGACGAAGAAATGGCAAATTCCCAATGTGTTTGCATAATGGTGAACTGGATGAAGAAGAAAGTGAGCGAGAGGCCGTTGGTCGGAGGAAATTTGTCCCTGATTTTCAGGTGAAGAAGCCACACAAAGAATAGGAGAATTCAAGCCTAAGCTTTGTCGGAAAAAAATTATCTTAACTGTGTGTTTATTAGATCCCAAAACTTGTTGATGTAATATAGTGTTGTTCACATATTAGAAAGTTAGCTTTTTAGTTCTGAGTTCCGATGAAGAAGCGCCAACTTAGACATGCCCAAGATTGATGGAGTTCAAACAGTATTGAAGCCAGTCATACTGATAGGAGTATCAGTAACATCGCATCTAAAGAGAAGCACTAAGTGAAGTCAACGACTGAAGACTAAGATCAGAGACAAAAGACTCAGTGCTGTTGAAAGCAAAGAAGTCGGAGATATGACTAAATGTCATACCAGCAGCTGGATAGCCAAAGCTGGCTAATGCAAATCAAAGCTAGCAAGTAGTTGATATTGTCAAAGCTAGTGATAAGTAGTCAAAGCTGGTTATACCAAGTCAAAGTTGGCTAATAAAAAATCAAAACTGATATTTCTACATCAAAAGCTGAAGCGTCATACTGATTCAAGTTGCCAAACTGAAAATACGAGGTCTAGCCTACTGATAAAAGATGGAGCAGACTTGACTCGCTCAACCTGAAGTCAACGTAATAATAAAATACGGAGTCAACTCAACTGAAGAAATACGGAGATATTTAAGCCAAGAGTGTTTGATTGCCACATGTCGTAGTGTATTTGTGAAGAACACGAAATGTCGATTATCTTTTAGAGTTGCGAGCTACAAGATATCGATGATGCGAGACCACGGCGGTGGCGCACGATGATTGACGGAGAAGAATTCAGACTACAAATAGAATGTATCTGATTAGTGCTCCCTCTAATAGCACTATTCATCGTTCCCTTTATAAATACGCGCATAATCCAACTTTTGAATGTGATCGAAATACTACGCATTTAAATATTATCAAGCATTCAAAGCAAAAGGCTCAAGAAATTTTACACAGCGATTTCAAAGAAAGGAGTTTACAAAGTTATCAATAAACTTTCAGAGTTCAAATATATTTATCAGCTCAAGATTTCAGCATACACTCTGATCGATCTTAATTTCGTTAGGGAAATAAATGCGAGAAGAACACGAGGAATTTACGTGGTTCGATCTTTGAATTAGATCTACGTCCACGGGGCAAGAGAGAGTATTCGTGTATTGAATATGTAAGAAGCGATTACAAAGAGTGTGGATGATCTATTTCGTCTAATTAAGCCTCTATTTATACACAATTATTTTGACCTAGATCTTAAATCCGAGGTCTTCTCTAACTAGGATTCGAGATCTTGGATAGGATCTTAATCCTATCCCTTCTCGAATTAGGATTCTTTTAGATATGGCCGAACCTTCTGCGTTCCCACTGGTTTTAGGGGTCTTCTTGGGCCGAACTTGTCCAGGCCGAGATTGATGTCAACTTTACTTGTATTGGGCCTGATGCTTGGGCCTGGCAGTTGGGTCATATCCTATCACAACCCCCCCCCCCAAAAAAAAAGACGCAGAAGCGAGGTCGTGTTGGTTTGGGGTTGTTTATGTCGGGCGGGTGAGCGATCCGCTGGCATTTTCTCGGATTTGACTTGGTGTGTGTCGATGTTTCCGAAGTCATAAATCGAATACCGTGTTTGCGAGAGGCATCCGCCGAGGTCGTGTCGTATCTCTTGCCGGCGTTAAGTCGAGGTTTTCGATTAACCACCGACGAGGCGTTAAGCGAGGTCTCTGGTGACTTCCGGCGCGGGCGTTAAGCCGAGGTCTTCTGTCTCGCTTCACCGCGAGGCGTTTAGCCGAGGTCCTCTCGCCCGGCTTCACCGACGCGGCGTTAAGCGAGGTCTTTGACCGACTTCACCGACGAGGCATTAAGCGAGGTCTTGACCGCTTCACTGGCGAGGTATTAAGCGAGGTCTTCGACCGCTTCACCGAGGAGGCGTTAAGCCGAGGCCGAACATGGGATTTTTCTGCCGTCGTCGAGTACGGGACACAGGATACGCATTTAATGCGCATTTAATGTGGCAGCGGTTGGATTCCCGATAAAGCGCATAATGGGGGAATATCTTCCTTGATACGCCATTTCTCATATCACTTTTGCTATTTCAAAATTTCAGACTTTCAAACTTTTGATATTCTGAAAAAAAAACGTGTAACCGTCGCCATTGTTGTCTCGGAGTTCATCACCATCATCTTCGATAAAACAAAAGTAAGTTATGGCTTCTTCTTCTTCTAGTAAATCTTCTGAGCGTCGTATTGTGTCTGTGCCGCCGTCGGATTCGCCGGCGGTTTTGCATGTTCCCCCCTCGCGGGATTTTGGTAAAGTGTCTTCTTTTTCTTCTATCTTAAAAATCTCCGATATAAGGGAGATTGTCTCCCAATACTGTATTTCGTCTGATATTGTGTATGTTGCCCCCCGTCCGGAGAATAGGGCTTGTGCCCCTCCGGAAGGGTTTGTCACCGTCGAAGGCGACGCCGGGCGGTCTTCGTCTTCCTTATCCCGTGTATATGTCGAACTTCAACGGATGTTCGGCATATCTTCGCCCAACTTACGCCAAATTCTTTCCGGCATCGGCGGGCCTAGGTGTCTATGCCCATCGGCATAATTTTCCTTTTCCTTAGGGCTTGTTCTCGGTTTTGCAAGCGAAGGGTGGCTCGGGGTGGTATTATTTATCACCCCGTCGCAAATTCAAAGCGAAGATAAATCGAAGATCTCGAGCTGGCGAAGAAGTTTTCTTACATCGGTTCGAGGATCCTGGAGTTCATATGGCGATCGGAGAAGATCGGCGATGTTATTGTTGGCGAGATCGGCGGTGGCACGGAAGAGCCTTTGGACAAAGTTGGTCTCGTGGGCGAGGCCTTTACCGAGGCCGAGCTTGCGGTCTGAGGGCTTAGCCCTTATGATCCTGCCACCGAGGTGGAGTCGGTGAAGGGTGAGGCCCCTCCTTTTTTTTTTTTTTTTTGCCTATGCCTGACTTGTTGTATTTGTAGTGAACTTGTTCAGGGAAAAGAAGAAGAGGAAGGCGTCGAGATCCGGTGTCGAGCTCCCGTCTCTGACTTTGAAGGATGTCCAGGACATGCCTGAAATGAGCGGGGAGGCTTCGAAGTCCCCTTCGCCGCAGCCACTTAAGCGCTTGAAGAAGCTGAAGCATGCAATTCCTGAGTCCTCGGTTGATGCCGACCCGGAATGTGTGATCGTCAGTTCCCAACGACCGCCTCGTATCTTTCCCGAGGTAGCGTACTTATTCTTATACTTTGTGAAGTAATATAAAGAATGTGTTCTTCTGACCTGATGGGTTTTTGTATAGGGGGCTGAGGACGTTTCGGCCGAGGTGGCGAAGGTGGCAGCGGGCATGTCTGCCGAGATGGCCAAGATGTCAGATCTTATAACGGGTTACTTGAAAGGCGTCGTTACGCAGTTTGACGGGGTTGCTCGGTATGCTCGTGAGATGGAGGAGGAGAAGAATCTCCTCGTCCAAGATATTTGCGATGCCGAGGCAAAGATCCGGGACCTAGTCAAACAGAAGGCGACGGACGCGGTGGCTGTTGAGGCGGCGAAGGTAGCCGAGGCGGCGAGGACCAGGGCGGCGGAGGCCGAGGTTGCCTTGATGAAGGCCGAGGTGGAGGAAGCTCGCCGTCGGGAGAACGACGTGGCGAGCTCGCAGGGGAAATGCTTCGTGCTTTTGCGGAGAGGCATTCTGTCTTCGGGCTTCTCGGGATGGTCTCGATGTGGCCGAGGTCCTAAATAAGCGTGCCGCTTCGGATGCCATCGAAGAAGTCGCGAGGATTACCCGGTGGATAAGTCAGTATGGGTATGAGGAGCAGAGGAAGATGCTATCTGGCGGGGCTATGTTGAGGTCCTCGTCCGCGATGCCGGAAGAACCGCCCGTCTTTGCGAGCTGGCAATCCTCGACTCTGGCGGCGGTGGTCGATCCGTGCTGCCAGGTGGACCGAGATCCCCTGACCGATGCTTTAATTGTCGATCTATCTAAGGGGTCGGGGAAGGCAGCAGCTGAAGCTTTGAAGGGCGTCGAGACCCCGGGAGTTCCTGAGGAAGTCGAAGCCAAAGAAGCCGAAGTTAGGGCGGATGAGGTCGAGGCTTCCCAAGCTCAGGAGGCGACCGAGGTAGATAGGCCCGAAGCTTCTGGAGGGGTCAGTTGATCCCCCTCTTTTTTTTTTTTTTTTAAATGTACATGTACATTGGTTTCTGCCTGAAGGCGTAATAAAATTACAAGTTTATGTGAAGAAACTTATCTTTTTATTCAGCTTTCCCCTGAAATGCTTGATGCTTCCCGTTGGTTGAACCAAATCGAAGACTTGTCGCGGACTCTTGAACTGAAAGAGGTCGAACTCCTCCATATAAAGGGACAGCTGGGCCATGCGCAAGTGGAGGCTGATATTAAGTATAGAGCTGCCCGGAGGCGTGGACGAGCTCCGTGCTCACCTTTTGGAGTTGGAGGAGAAGTTCGAGATTGCCAGGAGGAGGCTAGAGCAGTGGGCGAGGAGCATGCCGAGTATGAGGAAGTCATCCATCAGTGGTGGGATGACCATTCACGAGGTCGGCTAAGGTTGTTGAGGCATTGCTCGTTCTTGCGAGGTGCAGGCGTGAGTACGGCAAGAAATCTGGCGGTTCACGGAGCGGTTCGCGAACCGAAAAGGCTCGGTATATACAAGACCGTCATTACTCGACAACCACAACTCGGCGCTTCCGGATGCAGAGGCCTCTTCTTCGCGGGCTTCCTCGCTGCGGGACTACAATAAATGCTCGAATTTTGACGATCCGGAGTGGCGAGCTCAGAGAGACGCACTATGGCCCAAGAGGCGTGGATCCTCAAGGGGCGGGCCGGGCGTCATCGAAGCGGCGAGGTCGATCTAGCGAGGCTGCATCGTCAGTGGCGGTCGGTGGCGGGGCTCATAGCGTAGATCGAGGACAAGGTAGAGGTAGGATTAGTATAAATGCTTTGTTGAATCCGATTTTGCTAGGGATTGGCTAAGCTTTTCGGCCTCTGGACCCTCTTGACCTCGTGATGTACAAAATGTATAATTTTGAAATAAAATTATTTTGCTTTTGTTAACTCTTGAGAGAACTTGTTTACAATTACCGTAACCAATAAGAAGGTAGGTCGTCCTTGTTTAGGCGAAGATAGCTCGTTCTTGCCATAAACCAGGTGGTTTGTCTTCGCACGAAGGTATCCGTCCTCGAAATAAATGAAGGTATCCGTCCTCGAAATAAGCGAAGGTATCCGTCCTCATACGAAGCTTCCTCGAAATAAGCGAGGTAGTTCGTCTCGACGAAGGTATCCGTCCTCGAAATAAGCGAGGTATCCTTCCTCGTATGAAGGTATGGGTTCTGTTTTGCTAAGTTTTATCGGGAGGGTGGTCCCCTAGCGTTTGAAGTTCGTCTTCGTATTAAGCGAAGGTAGTCGTCTCCGTCGAGGGTATTGGTTCTCAAGAGGGTATTTTATAAGAGTTATGTGCATAAGTGACAAATGAAAACATGCGAAGAAAAAAAATAGATAAAGAAAAGAAAAGATTTTTATTGATAAGAGGTAATGGAACAAGGCGACAAGACTGGGACCCGACCTAACAGGACTCAAAGGCGAACAAGACTCAACTTCGACACTTATGCAAAATATCTCTTCAAATGAATGATGTGCCATGTGTTGGGTATTTGCTCACCGGACAAATGGGCAAGCTTATAGCTCGCTTTTCCGAGGACTTCTTCGACCCGGTAAGGTCCTTCCCATGTGGCTTCCGGTTTGCGAGCTTTGCGGCTTCTCGACTTCATTATTTCGAGCACGAGGTCGCCTACTCGGGCTGTCGGGACTTGACACGCTGGTTGTAATACCGAGCTACTTGTTGTTTGTACCGAGCTTCCTTGATGTGGCGAGGTCTCTTTTCTTGAGCGGATCTAGATCGGCTCGTAGATTTTCCCCATTTGCTTCGGCGGAGAAGTGAATGGTGCGGGGGCTCGGTATTCCGATTTCTGCGGGGATCACTGCTCCGGTTCCATATGCCAGACTGTAGGGCGTTTCTCCGTTCGCCGTCCGAGGTGTTGTTCGGTATGACCATAAGACTTGTGGTAAATTTTCACCCAAAGACCCTTAGCTCGGTCGAGCGGGTTTTGAGACCCTTCACAATCGTCTGTTGGTGACTTGATCGACCATTTGCTTGAGGATGGGCGACCGAGGTGAACTTTGTTGGATCAAGCTCTTGACACCAATCTTTGAATATCTTATCGATGAATTGTGTCCCGTTATCCGAAAGAAGGATATGAGGGATGCCGAATCGACATACTATGTTCTTCAGGCGAAGTTGAGGCGTTTTGCTTGTGATCTTAGCCGAGGTTCGCCTTCTACCCACTTGTGAAGTAGTCAATCGCGACAATCGGGAATTGAAGTTGCCCGGCGCTTTGCGAGAAAGGGCCCACGATGTCGATCCCATCGCATAAATGGCGAGGGCTTTGTACGGAGGCGAGGTCGGTCTGCGGTAGCCTTGCACGTTCCGTGAATTTGACACCGGACACCTTTTCACAAGGTTGAGTGAGTCTTGAATATTGTCGGCCAATGGTATCCCCATCGCATGACTTTCTTTGACAAGGCTCGGGGTCGATGTGACTTCCGCATGATCCTTCGTGCACTTCCGTAGTATGTAATCAGCTCGATTCGGACCCAAGCATCTTAGGAGAGGCTGGAGGTATGATTTCTGTAGAGAACTCCACGCTCTAGTACATATCGCAAAGATTTGTTCGGGATCCTCCGGCCTCGAGCTTATCATGGGCGGTTCGCCTTTCTCCGGTATTCTTGAATATGAGTCATCGATTAGGCTCTTCGTCGAGACTACGTTGACTTTGGCCTTCATTAGCATCATCTATGCTTCGATTTTGAACTTCCTCTCTTGGCGGGCTTGTTGACGGCGAGGCCAATTTGCTTAAGATGTCACCGCCCGTTTTGCTCCTTGGGATGCGAATTATCCGGAAGTGGGAGAAAGTTTGTTGTAGCTTTTGGCTTTTCGAGGTATTTCTTCATCCCATCGCCTTTTGCCTCGCACTTCCCCAACATGTGGCTTACGACGACTTGAGAGTCACTATAAACTTTCTTGCGTCGTGTCGAAGACTTTGAGCTGGCGAAGTCCTGCGATCAAGGCCTCATACTCTACCGTTGTTCGTATTTTGAGCGAGAACAAAGTGCGTATGTGATCTCTTGGCCATCGGTCCAGGAGCAAGATGCCGGCTCATTACCGTTTTCTCGAAGCCCGTCAGCGTAGACTTGCCAACAATCCTCGGTGTTTTCTCCTTTGGTTCGGCTTCGGCTTTGTCGATCACGGACTCGGGGGCTTCGGTTTCTCGGCAGTGAGCCTCGGCAAGAAAGTCCGCTAAGGCGACCTTTGATGGCTTAGCGACGACGAGAAAGATATATCATGTTCGCCCAGTTCAATTGCCCACCCGCAATTCTCCCGAAGCTTACGGCCGTCAACACTGCGAAGTGGATGGTCGGTGAGGACTTGTATGGGATGTGCATGGAAGTATGGACGTGGTCTCCTCAAGCATTTACTAATGCTAGGCGAAAGCCCAAAGGTTGATACCTTGTTTCGGGCACTTTCAATGCTCGGTGATGAAGTATACCGGGTAGCGTCCTTCCTCTCGTGCAAGACGCACTTATTGTTTCGTCCGAGCGGCGAGGTATAGGAAAGGACCTCTCTTCTTCGGAGCAGACGAGTTGGAAGTTTGGCGAGGTAGTTTTGAGATCTTCAAAGCGGACTTATGTATCATTCCGGAGAACTCGGAGCCTTTTGAGTACCTTGAAGAAGGGTAGTTGTTTGTCCATGCCTTTGAAAGAAAGCGGCTTAGTCTGCTATCTGACCCGGTCGGTTTGTGCGTCGTGAATGGTCTTGGCATCTTCATTTCTAGAATGGTTGGAACCTTGGATGGGTTGGCTTTTAACCCTTCTTGTGAAACCCAGCATCCTAAAATTTTCGGACCGAACCGCAAATGTGCGCCACGGGGTTCGGTTTGAGGTTGACTTTTCGTAGTAAGCCGAGGGCGATCACGAGGTCGACGACACATGCGGCTTCCTCCATGCTTTTACTACGATGTCGTCGGCGACACCTCACATTCCGACCTATGTAGGGTGGAATATTTTGTCTACCATTCTTTGATAGGTAGCTCCTGCATTCTTAAGTCCGAATGGCATCTTCACGTATGCAAAGACTCAAGTCGTAATGAAGGCTGTCTTGGCCGCATCTTCGTCATCCATCAAAACTTGATGATACCCTTTATATAGGTCCAAGAAATCAAGACTTGAACCCGACCAATGCGTCGACCTTCTTATCGATGTTGGGAAGGGATAGCAATCATTTGGGCAATGTTTATTGAGGTCGGTGTAGTCGATGCACATTCGCCATCCCTCCTCCTTTCTTCACCATCACGGATTGGCTATCCATATCGGATATTTAACCGAACAATATCGAGCTTTCAATAATTGATTTACCTCATCATGGATGACTTGGTTCCGTTCATTGCAAAAATTGCTGTTATCGCCGAAGGCGGTTTTGTGCTCGGGTCGATGTTAAGCTTATGGGTGATGATACAGGAGACCCGGTCATGTCGAGGCGACCAAGAAAACACGTCTCGGAATTCCCTCAAGAGTTGGATTACTTGTTCTCTCAATTCGGATGCCTCGGTAAAGCCAATCTTGGCGACCTTGGTGGCTCGTCTTTGTATAGCGTGGCCTCTTCCACCGGTTGCCGAGATAGGCGTTGTCTCTTTACTTCCAACTCCTCGGGTTTCTTTAGTTGCTATGCTGTGGGTCTTGGGTTGGAGCCCCTGCACCTCGTAGGCGACTTGTAAGCATTCCTTGGCTCGCTTCGATCCCCGGATCACGGATACACCCCATTTTGTAGGAATCTTCATCGTCGGGTGGTATGTTGAGCATACCGCTTTACAATGCTCAGCCAATCTCGCCCAAGATGATGTTATACGGCGAGTAGGCCTCACTATGAAGAAATGTACCACCTTGGTGGAGCTTGTCGAGCTTTCCCTACCGTGATAGGTAGCTCGATTATCCTTAGGGCGTGTTTCCTCACGAACAAAGCTTGGAGTGGCGGTGATGCGCGCGAGGCGGGCCTCTACTCCTAACTTATCAAAGCATTCCTTAAAAGGATGCTTACCGATGCGCCACCGTCGATGTATCGCGCTTCACCAACTTGTTTGCGACCTTTGCACGGATTACCGGTAGCATCTGGTGGGCACTATCGCAGTACGGGTCGTCTTGGAGAAGATGATCGCTTCGTCCCTTCTGAGCCTCTTATTGATCGGTTCGCCGGTATGTGGAGTTCGGGCTCCGACTTTTAAAGAGGACTTCGTGACTCCACGCGGGGAGCCCCGTAATGGTGGAGATGACTCCGTCATATTGCGGATCGTCGTCTCCTTCTTCGTCTTCACCGTGCTTCATCTTCTTGTTAGGGGCACAATTCCCCCTTCTTGCCTGCTTCCTCCTTTTCTCGCTTCGTTGAGGGGCCTCATACTATCAAGCTCGTCGGTCATGACCTTTGTATTTTCTCAGGATCCCGTCCTGTACTAACACCTCGATATCCTCCATGAGGTCTCGTCACTCCTCCGTGTCATGTCCGTAATCTTCATGGAAGGAGCGATCTTGTCCTTTGTTCGGCGTTTTGACCCACTTTGTCATTGGTCGAGGTTTCTCGAACTTATCCATATGGAGTTCAGATTTACGCCTGGCTTCGTCCAAAGGAGTGTCTTGAGGTCGTTCGGAGGTGTTGCGCGGTCCGAGCACGGACTCTATGGGCGGCGATTTTTTCAAGCCGTCGGCCTTGGCCACGATCTCCTCGTCTTTCTTCTCTTCTTCCTTTTCGGAGGATTCGCCTTTTACGCCTCGTGCTTCATTCTATCAGCCTCGTCGCCTTGATGAACCGATCGGCTATGCGCCATAGCTCCGTGGCAGTACGGGGTTCGTACTTGACTATCTCTTTATATAAGGCCCCGGGCTGGATGCCGTTCTGAAAGGCTGAGATGATGAGGAGGTCGTTTACGTCTGCGACCTTCAGGCTTTCTTTATTGAACCTGGTCATAAAGTCGTTGATGGACTCGTTTCGATCTTGCCTCAAAGTGAGGAGATGTGCCAAAGTCATTTTTGACTCGGCTTTCGGAAGAACCTTGATGGAAGGCTTCATCGGATCACGGTAGGAACCAATGCTCCGGGAGGAAGGCGTCGAACCACCGTGGCGTTGTCGACTAGTAATTCCGGAAGAGCTTGCACATGTGAATTGTGCCGAGGCGTTGGTTGATCATATTGTCTTCGGAGCTGCGAGAGAAAGTTCTGGTCCTCGGTCCGTCATAGGGGTGATGCTCGGCACCGATATTTGTCAGGAGAGGGTGTCGAGTATTTCGTTTGAGAACGGGTGACTATCCTCGATTACCCGTCAACGCCCTCACGAGAGAGGCGGGGTTCGTCGATCGAACTCCTTTTGGTAGTAAGGGCGGCCTCGCGGCGGTCGCGACGTCCTTTCCGCCTGCTCGTCCTCCTGCGGTCGGTTTGAGCCCGACTTGTGCGGAGGTTTTAGCGCCCATGATTTGGATCTTGGGGATCCACCTCGTCGCGGTGCCTTGTGTTTAGACGAGGCGGCGTTCGTTTCTTGGACGCGGCCGACCACGTGCTTGGCGAGGTATTGGAGGAAACTCTCCTTGTTTTCTCGAGAAACCCTCGGCGGCGTCGTCAAGGTTTATCTGAGGCTGAGGTTCTCCTTGGTTCTTCGCCGCGATCTCCTTCGCTTCGTATCCCGCCCTTCATGCGGGATGGGATTCCCTTGTTCGTCGAGTGTGGACATGCCCTCGTGGGTCGATTCGGACCGGGCTTTTCAGCCGAGCTCGGCGTGTCCGACCGCCGTTGTTTCTTTGTTGCGGTGGCGACTGACGGATGTGTGACTTCGGTATACATAGTCGTGATTGATTCCCATAAATGAAATTTGATCGAAAACACAAAATTTTCGTTCCCACGCAGGCGCCGATGATCGATCTTAATTTCGTTAGGAAATAAACGCGAGAAGAACACGAGGATTTACGTGGTTCGATCTTTGAATTAGATCTCGTCCACGGGAAAGAGAGTATTCGTGTATTGAATATGTGAAGCGATTACAAAGAGTGTGGATGATCTATTTCGTCTAATCTAGCCTATTTATACACAATTATTTTGACCTGATCTTAAATCGAGGTCTTTCTAACTAGATTCGAGATCTTGGATAGGATCTTAATCCTATCCCTTCTCAATTAGGATTCTTTTAGATATGACCGAGCCTTCTGCGTTCCCACTTGGTTTTGGGGTCTTCTTGGGCGAACTTGTCGGGCCGAGCTTGATGTCGACTTTACTTGTATTGGGCACGATCTTGGGCTGGCGGTTGGACCATATCCTATCACACTCCTTTAAGTCTAGGATATCACTCATGTTTATCTCAAACCTATACATATTGAATTTGTCATCCGTGACAACTCGATCTTTAGTTGGAAAATCTCTCTACTAAAAACCATCGGTTTAAGTAGAAGTTTATGCAAGTATGCAATGAAGTGTTACTTGTTGAAAGTTTGGTTATCTTGCATCTATAAGCAAGAGGTTAGATCGACTGCACCCATAAGTAGCTAGATGTTTCATAGCACCAGTAAGCGTTGGAGGAACGCCCAGTTTGACGGGATATAGAAAGGTTGAGTCTGTATCTAGGTTTATATCTTGTACCCGTAAATAAAACTAAATCCCAGTTAGTTGATTGATTGAGCAATTAGTATGTGGATGTAGGAGTTGATCTCTCCAAACCACATAAAAACAAATTGTTGTTTACTTTCAGTTCTTTACTTTTTGTATCGCATTTACATTACATATTATTGAACTGAATATCACTAGCACGATATTGTTTTGAAACACTCTATCAGTATCAATTTGATATTGAAAAGACAAAACTGAAAATTGACTAAGCCAATATTCGACTAAGTGTTTTATGCTAGTTTGAGTTCAGTAAAGGCAAACACATAACAACCATATTCCGCAAGCACGTCAGTTATCAGTCCAACTGATCAGTTGTCTCAGCAGTCAATAGATTTTCTAACTGATATCACTCTAAACAAGACTCCCCTTATTTGAACTGACAAGTATTGACATCAGTACTAAACTGCCATCAGTTATATGACTGCTACTGTCACAGTAGCCAGTGCATTCTTGTAAAAAGAAAAATTTTAAATTTATCTAATTGGTGTATATACCAATACGTACGCCCAGGAACTATCAAGCTCCTTCCCGTTCAAGTTACATGTAGTTGGGGGCAACTTTTTCTACTCATTGGAGGTAGAGAAGAGTCACTCCAGGTGCAGAGGCCGAAGTCAAAGCAATCCAGACGGTGTTCGAGAATGAGAAAGTTGGAGGAAATCGCCTCGATTTTGAATCCCGTCGCCGTGAATTAGAGTAAAAACCTAAATTGAAGGCTATTAATGCTTGAAGACGAAACTGTGAGCGGTTAAAGTCTACAATGAAGAAGGTGAAGCAGCCAATATCTCCTGATGGAAAACTTGTCGGATTCTTGAACTTCTTGTTTGCCAAGGGAAACATGAAGAATAACAAATTCCGCCACGAGTTCACAGTCACTTAAATCCTTTAATCCTTCGACGTGTTCGTCTGCGTCGTCCTTCTTAACCTCAGCAAAGAACCATTGTCATCATCGAGATTTCACTGTCTTCTGTAACCACTCTTATGGGAAAAATGAAGAATTAGATGAAAATGGAGTAAGAAGAACAAGATGGAGGCCGTGGAGATAGAGATGATGAGTTGGATGTTAAACTTAAATTTAGATTTTTTTATATTTTTTTATCATCAAAACGATGTAGTTTTATCAGGATAGTGTCATGTCAATGCTAATTCAAAAAAATTATGCCACCCCAACTGCCTGACCAGTTTCGATTTGGCAAAATTTGAAATCATAAAAAAAATACGATAACATTTAAATTCTTATATTTATTCACACATTTTAAAATTTATATGCAAAACTAAAAAATGACAAAGTTTTTGGATTTTAATGCCAATATACCTAAAGAAGAATATATGGATGTGCACTTGGGGTTGTATTATGAGTATGTACGTATATGTGTGTATAGATTCCAGATGTTGGGGAGACTCGTATACCAAGTGTAGTTAGTAGTTTACGGATTTCGATAATTAGTAGTACTACTGTCTCTCTGTGATAACAATATTTAACATATTGATTTATATGAAATTCAGAGGGTGTTTGGTGAATTATGTTCTTCAAAACAAATTAATTATAAGTTATTTTTAAAGCGAAAAAGCGATTTATAATTTGTTTTGGGAGTTTTATGTTCTCACCAAACACCATCTCAATCTTTTAATGTGTAGCTATCTATCCGTAAAATAACATTTCAACTTAAATAAAATTAAAAGATGCAATAAAGATTCCACGTACTATATTAATGGAATCACTATAGTATAATTAATGGATAAAAAAACTAAAAACCCCTCCTTTTTTGGGTTAATTAAATACAAAAATTTAAAGTTCGCATCATAGTTAGAAATTCAAACCCCTTTGACCTCGGGAATTAATTATTCTACCAATCGACCAACAACGCACACCTAAAAACCACTTTTTTGTTGATAATACATAAACTTTAAAGGACTCATCAAGGTGGACTCAAACACTAGACCTTTGATCTCAGATATTAACCACTCTATCACTAGGTCAATATACATACATTAATTTTATTTTTTTTAATGTTCGAGGCTATAGGTCTTTTGTTGGGTCAATTAAATAAAAAAGTTAAAGGTCACATCATGATGAACTCCAACCCGAAATATCTGGTATCGGACATTAACTACTCTACCATTAAGCTAACACATGGACATAAAAGAAATACTTTTTTTTTGGTCAAATAAATATAGAGATTTAAAGACCGTGTGATAGTGGATTCGAACTCGGGACCTTTGGTATCGAACATTAACCACTATATCATTAGGCTAACACAAGCACATAAAAAAAATTGTCAATTAAATACAAAAATTTAAAAGGTCGCATCACGGTAGACTCAAACACGAGACTTTTGACCTCAGACATTAACCACTCTACCACTAGACCAACACACACACATCAAAAGAAACACTTTTTTTTATCAATTAAATAAAGAAATTTAAAAGTTGTATCACGGTAGACTTGAACCTGAAACCTTTGACCTCGGGTATTAATCACTTTACCACTAAGCCAACAAAAGTCAATACATACACATAAAAGAAATATTTTTTTTATCAATTAAATATAAAAATTTAAAAGACTCATTATACTGTGAACTCGAACTCGAAACCTTTGATCTCAAACATTAACCATTATAACACTAGGATAATACACGCACACCAAAAGAAACACTTTTTTTGGTCAATAACTATAGAAATTTAAAGGTCGCGTCACGGTGGACTCACACCCGAGACCTTTGACATCGGACATTAACCAGTCTATCACACTAGGCCAACACACGCACACAAAGAATGCTTTTTTGTATCAATTAAATATAAAAATTTAAAGATCGCATCACGATGGACTCAAACTCGAGACATTTAGTCTCATATATTAATCACTCTATCACTAGACCAACACACGCATACCCAAGAGAAACATTTTTTTTGTCAATTAAATAAATAAATTTAAAGGTCGCGTTACGATTGACTAGAACCCGAGACCTTTAGCTTCAGAAATTAACCGCTCTATGACTAGGCCAATACACGTAAACAAAAAAGAAAAAAAAAATGGTCAATTAAATACATAAATTTAAAAGCTGCATAACGGTGGACTCAAACCTGAAACCTTTAGCATCGGGTATTAACCACTCTACCACTAGATCAATACATGTATAAAAAAATATTTTTTTGGTCAATTTAATACAGAAATTTAAAGGCCGCTTCACAGTGGACTCGAACACGACACCTTCGAACTCTGGCATTAATCACTCTACCACTAGGCCAACAAGGAAAAAAATATTTTTTTGGATCAATTTAATATAGAAATTTAAATATCGCGTCACGGTAGACTCGAATCCGAAACCTTTTGATCATTTTTGACAATTGAATCGATGTTAATATCGATCCAACACCTTGTAAGATGTTGGCACTCTTTCTTTGAATATATAGTCTCTTATACTTCGTGTCGTTGTTCTCCTTGTCGGATTGTGGATCGAAGTTCAGATTTATGGCTTCGAGAGCTTGTGGAGAACAAAATCCTAGAAAATACAGTGCTATTCCAGAAGTATGCGTATCTTGGTCGGTGCTTTCCCCATCTATGGTGGTCCTTCTTGATGAGTCGGAAGATGGAACTCGTTGAGCCTGATACTTTTGATAACCTTGCTAATAATTGAATTAATATGTGTATGGACCTCCTGGAGCATTCATTGGATGCGTAGGATGGTGTTGAGGACGAAAGTTTGAATTTTGAGAATCAAAGTTGGGATATTGATAATGAAAGTTAGGATTTTGCTGACGAAAGGTTGAGATTTTGCGGGGGAAAGTTGAGATTTTACGGATCAAAGTTGGGATATTCAGATTAGAGTTGGACATTTGAGGACCAGAGTTTGTTCCGTAATAACCAAAATTGGGTCAATTTGAGAAATCATTATTCATTCTGACAATGGTGAGGAATTTAGAATAAGAAGAAATTTTAAGATAGATGGAAACGAAAATATGAAAGATTGTGGGAATGATGTATTATTGTTGATCTGTATTTATAGATTTTATTTTTTTGCCCGTTAAATTTTCAACTATCAGTTTTTAAGCGAAATTTTTTAAATATCCCATATTTTAAAGTAGATACTCTTTAAATTTTAAATTTTTTTCCCGTTAAATTTTCATCTAAAATTATCACTATTTTTAACCAAATATATTTTAATATAATAATATTTTTAACACTTTAATCAATAATATTCTTTTACTTTTTTGACTAAATTTATCAAATTCTTCAATAAAAATTTATGGCGGACAACCACGGCGCACGGCGACCAACCTTCTTCCATGGCCACCCACGACGGCCAACGCCTTCTCCCTCTCCCAAAGGGCGGCCAACCCTATTTTTCCTCTCCCAACAGCGGCAAACCCATCCCAACGACGGCCAACCCTTAATAAATTATAATATTCAGTTAACAAAATCATAATTAATTATTAATAAATCACATATTTATTAAAAAATATAAAAAATCACATTCAAGAAAAAAATGACAGTGGCTTTCCAAAAAATAGGTTAGCCGCCATTGTGCTCAGTATATGTGCTCAACGGCGGCTAACCTCGCCGACGGCCACTTTGACGTTGGCTAATCTATTTTTTGGGAAGTCGTCGTCGTTTTATGCTTGAATGTGATTTTTTAAAATTTTTACTGGATATATGATTTATTAATAACTTTGCATAATTCGATCGCAAATTAAACTATTTTTTATACATCTTCTAACTAATATTCACGTGAATGCAAAAGATATAGAATTCACGTGAATGCGTGAAATATGAATATATTGATCAATTTATATATATATATATATTAAATAAAAGAAAATAAAATAAAAACAAAAGGAAGAAAAAAATAGGACGATCAAAGAAAAGGAAAGGGAAAAGGAAAAAAATAATAAAAAGTTATAATTGGAACTCATTTTTATGATACCTTCCTAGAGGTGAAATCACCTTTTTTCTCACATCTCTCCTCACACTACATCTCCAATTGCTTTCCTACTCACTTCCCCCAACAATGAGTTTCAAGAATACATCTTCAATACCTCCCACCCTTGGAATGCTCTAAAAGAAGTCCATGTAATGATCCAGCTTAAGTTACTGTCAGAGCAGAGCAGCTCTTACTGCGAGTGTCACAATTCAAGCTAATTTATGGTCAAAAGTCAAAACTATGAAACACAACGAATAGAGAGAGTGTCGAAAACACAGATGTGAGATAGAGACAAGTACATATTGATTTGACATTCATTCTAATTATTCGACGAAACATCTCTAAATCATATATAAAATTACCTTAGTTAACAACCCATTTCAAACAATAATAATTTATAACAAAAAAGATTATAAAACTTTTATCATGCAACAACTTATTGTTACTCTGATTAGAAGACCAATTTAACAATTAGTGATGAGGTCACCAATTGAATAAGTATCTTTTTATATGCTCTCAATATGAATAATAGGTCATTTAAAAAAAAATCATAATTTGTAAAATATTTTTTATCCTCGTATTCCATATCTAATAATTCTTATATTATTATTGAATTGTTATTCTAATTTAGTGTATGGATATTTATTTTCAGTATTTTAATGATGTGTTTACAATGGAAAAATATAGCTTTCTTAAGTGGTTTATAATTATTTATCAATCTTGGTACTCATCTTTTATGTTCACTATGTTTATTAACATAGAAAGCCGTACAAGACCAAGAAGATTGTGAAGGACTTATTAATCCTTTTTGAATTAATGATTCAATTTCTTTTTTATATAATTCTAATTATTCAGAATTCATTTGACAAGGTCTTCCTTTGTTGGAATTTTCTTTTCATCAAAATCTTCTTCATAAGGAAGAGAAACAATATGCGTCTTTCTATCCCAAAATGCATTAAGATGATCATTACAAATTACAAATCTTGGAATTTGTGTAAGAATTTTATAAAATTCTTTTCCTTCATCATCAGATATTTTCTTTGAACTAGATTGTCCAAGAATATAAGACTCATATTCTGATTCTGATTCAAATATAAAAGAATCATTTCCTATATTATCAATTTCTTGATCTTACTCTGTATAACTATAGTAAGAATATTCTTCAAAATATGAACTTTCATCAGAATTTAAAAATATTTTTGAAAGAGTTTCTTTCATATCTTTATCTATCTCAAGATTATTCATCGTTTTCTTAGTCCAACAATTATTTGCATAATCACCATATTTTCCATATTTTCTGCATATTACAGATTTTCTTTTATTCCAATTCCTTTTCCATTTTTATTATTTATTTCTTCTTTTTTTATTTTTCTTTGTTCAATTTTTTTTTCTTTTCTTTTTCTTAGGATATTCTTTATAATTCCTCATTTTATTTTTACTAGATGATGTTCTAGTTGGCATGAGAATTTTATTCATAGCAAATTGATCACAGAATTATCCTAATTGTTTTCTTTCTTGCAAATTTTGGCTTTTCATTTGTTGATTCAATTTTATTTCATTACAAAATGCTAATCTTTCATGAATACAAATTCCTATTAATTTTCTATAAGTATGATTTTGGTAAGGAATTTCATTTAAATTTTTCCTTAAGATTCTTCTTATTCTTTCAGCAAATAAGTTAGGAAGACCATCTATAAATTTTGACTTCCAATGAGAACTATTACATTCAAGTAATTCCAAGACCTTGCTTAAGAAAATATCTTTATACCACCTAAATCTGTAAGTGTTTTACACCGAAGATTTTATAACAAGATTATAATGTTTCACTATTATATGTATATCTTCCTGTAAAATATTCTACAATACTCATTATCAGTTTATATACTGTATTTTCTTTTATTTCATTTCCTTACTGTCTATCAGTATTTAAAATATCATCCTTTTCATTTTGTGAGAGATAATGATCCCAACGTCCTTTTAATTGTCCTGTAAATCCTGCTATTATCATTTTAGCAATTTCTCTATCTCTGTTTCCATTATTTTTACAAGTATTAGAATATATTAATATTCTATGCATTATATTGTGTATTTGTTGATGTATAAATCCATCTATATTCCATTCATAATTATGATGTCCACTATAACTATTTGATATTATATAATTTGATTCTTCTATAAGAATATCTATAGGTGTTGGTCTTGGATAATAATATTTTCATATAGTAGGCTTATCAGTCCATTTTGACAATTTGTTAATTTGATTGTCATAGACTTTTTTATAGTCAGAATTCTCTATTAATTCTTCCCTTTATCTTTTTATCTAAGGTACTAATCTTTAGCCCCTTAATTTTTTCTTGAAGAAATACTTGTAATTCTTTCATTGATTTTAATTTTAATTTTTAATTTTAGGTGGAGGCTGAATAGTTGGAGTAACAATTTCTATATTCTTTTCTTCAACAATTTCATATTTTACTAACTTGTTATCATTTATAATCTTATTATTTGTTCTAATATATCATATAATGATATAATTTGCTCTCCTAAAATATTTAAGTATAAATTTGTATAATTATTTTGTTCTAATATTGTATTTATTTGTTGACATGTTATATGCGAATATTATTTTCAATAATATTGCAAAGGCTAAAAAATTATAAATTTTCATTCTTTTCAATTTGAAATGATTGTTGTGGAGGATAAATTTGGTTTGAGATTTTTCCATTATTAAGTTTATAATTTCTTTCTAAAATAGAAATATATTATTCTACATAAATTGAAATAAATCAAGGACAAAAGGTATTAACTTATTATTTTTGTGAAAAATTCATAAAATTCTTCTTGAGAATGATATTTTTCTTCAGGATTAAAATTTTTAAAAAACCATTTTTAAACGGTTCCCATTTGGGTTTATTAAATTATAATTGTATAATTTTTCTTGTCTATGAATGAGGACTAAAATCTCATACTGTTTCTAAAACCATTAAATATTAAATTCCATTTATGATTCGGTTATATCCGCTTCTCTAACATTATTATTGTTAATATTAATTCCTTTAACAACATTATTTTTCTTTATATATAATTTATCAATTTTATCTTCTTCTAAAATTTCTGATTCATATTTATCTCTTATTGGAGATGTAGATGCCCTAGATGGCGTGAAAAGGTTGTTCTACTTTATAATCTAAAAGTAAAATATGAGAATACATATTTAAAGATCTATCCAATTTGGATGATAACGATGGTCTATTATCTTCAAGCTGTAATATTGTAACAGCCCGATTCGGCTACCACCCTACCGGACTGCTACTTGGGGCTTAGGGTTAAATATTCGTAAAAGAATAGGGCTTTCAACTTATTTCTCAAGTGAAGGAATATAGATACTAATAATGAAATAACTCGAAGGATAGAAAGAAACGACTTATATAAATGATTTGTTCAAAATACTGGCAAAACAGTAGCTAATACAAGGCTTTTATCAAAGCATTCGAGATCTTAACATAATATCAAAAATATAAGGGAACTCAAGAGTTTGGCAGTGGAATAACGTGTGAGACATGCATGTGAAGATGCATTCTCAAGGTGAACCAAAATGCTCCATACTATTTATCAAAAAGGATTCCGCTCAACTCCCCTCCGTTCCGCCCATCACCTTTCAACCTGCACATTTAAAACAAACATGCGGTCGAGTACAAATGTACCAATGGACACATGCGAAAATATTTTATTTTACGAAATATTGTCGCTTTCACCACGAAGAACACAAGGGTTTTAGTTGAAAAGGCCTTGTTTTACTAAAACATTTTCTCATTTCTCAAAGTTGTTGGCGGTCATTTTATCATCACAACAACAACAACGTATATTCCAAGTCGGCTATGGATAAGCGGCGGGGAGGCCTCCCACACCGAGCGCAACTAACCGCCCAATGTTCGAGCATGACCGCCCAACGGTTCGAGGCCCAACACGTGTACACAACCCTAGCTGGAATTTCTACTTACACCTCCAGCTGGGATCCGACCAGAAACTCCTTGCCCTGTGCAACCCGAATGGACATATACAAAACTCAAAACATTTTGGCGAGACAATATCGTATCTCAACATTTTCATAAGAAAGCGAAGCAATAACGATAAATACTTTCGAGAAAGCTTGTAAAATCTTTTGAAAAGAGTGCTCACCTCGAGGACTTAAGGTTTCTTAAGTCACTAGTTTCTATTCTCGGTTTCGTTCTCCTTCGAGTCGGACCTTATCAACGAAGAAGCGAGTTTTAGCATACCGTTATGCTTTGCAAGGATTATCGATTCGAACCAACGAACGTACTAACGTCAACTCTATCACCAACTTTGTTATTGTACTATCGTATCAATATACTGCATGACGTTCATACCTTTCTTAACTTATTCTCAACGTTATTTTATGTATTTCTTATATAACTATTATCTTACACGATATGTTCCTTTTCTATCGATTTCCAACTATACCCTTGTAATTCTCGATTTTTCACATATATGGCTCAAATTTCCACATATTACTAACATAGAATTCATATATCACATAACATAGAAAATTTCACATCATGATTCCTTCTAGCATAATTTTCAAAATTACAAATAATTATTAAAATTTTCCAAAAATTTAATTAATTCATATAGCATATTATTATCATAATAATATGACATAATTTCCATAATTCATGAATTATTCCTCAATATGTCCTAAGTACATATTTTTGAAAATAGACTTAGGTACAATTAATTTTAGAAATTCCAATAAATTCATATAACACTATATTATTAATCTACATCATCAATATGTTATTCTAACATTAAAACATGAATTATATCTCATCATATAATTACTCTATAATTTTTGAAATTAATAGGATATATACTTAGGTTTTTCCAAAAATTCCACATAAACTCATACAATCTTGTTTATTAATAACTATCATTATTTCATGCTCAAAACAACAATTAAAATTCATATACATCAACATATGATTTCTCCTTATTTTCGATCATATCATCATGTGTTTAATACATGCTCAACTTTGTATTAGTTTGATAATTCATACTTATAAACATCATATAAACAATCTAACACATACTTTGAAACATATAGCACATATTCAACATAATTTTTGAAAATAAGCATCCTAATATATTATATATGAATTTTTAACATTTTAACATGTATAACAAGAAGTGGTACGATTTCTAACCTTGTGATCGAATTCGATCGACGTCGGTGACGTTTTTCTTTCTACGATCGAAGAACACTATGAAGAACACTCTCTATTTTCTCTCCTATTTCTTCTTATTTTCGGTCATGGTATGGTGTAATGGGGGTGGTCTCCTATTTATAGAGTTTATAAAGTATATTTAATCATTACTTTATAAAATATCTTATTCTAAAGTCAAAAATTGCAACTCATTTATCTTCTTAATTTTTGAACCTTGCAAGTTGTATAAGAAACAAATTTGACCTTATCTTATACATTAATTATCATATCTTATCTTATCTTTTTGAAATCATATCATATCTAGGTGTAAAATTAAATTACAACTCATATCCTAATTGCTAGAAGTTGTCGCCACCCCTAAGCATATAAAACAATTATTTTATTTTATTCTATAGTTTTATTTTGTTATTTAACTATTTAATTAATTTATTTTATATGAATCATAGAATAGAAAAATTATCACATTATGTATTGTATATGTGTGTGTTCGGCCACCTCTAGTTCCTTAGGTTTAATTTTATTTTTTCTATACCTTATACTATAGTATTATCTTATAATAATATCATATTATAAAAGTCAATAATTTCAACTATATGATAAGGTATTATATTCAAGAGTTTAAAATTATTTCCAACCTTATATTAAAAGTCAAAAATTTCGCTATATTAAATAAAAGCATAGGTTACTTGTTTTAATTGCTAACAATCTCTACTTTACAACTCATAACATGATAAGATCATAATAATTATCTCCCATTAATTATAGCATGATATTTATACATTTCACACCATAAAGTCAAAATTTCGCCCCTATATATAATATATGTTAAATATTTTATTTTCTCCAATTAATAGATATATGACATAATATTCATCTTAGATAATAATTTAGGTCATAGGAAAATTAATTAAGATCAATTTCATATACTTTAGTAAAGTTATCGGCAAATAATTCAAAATTAAGGATAAATTATTAAACTTTCATTCTTTTCATAACCAATATTATTTTCATGATGAATTACATAAATATAATGATATTATGTCATAAAATAAATTTTTAGAACATTTCTTATTAATTTTCCAATATTTTCAAAAACTAGGGTTTTCTTAGGATTAAATTTTCAAAATTCCATCCTTACCTTAATCCTTAAATTTCGAAATTTATATAGCTTCTAGATGATAAGATTGATCTAGATTCCATGATATTTATCCAATACTAAAGCTTAAATAATTAATTAAATTATTTGCTAAACTTATTACACAAAACCATCATTTTCGAAAATGATGTTTTTCTAGAAATAAATTTTATCCTTCATGATGCTTATCACTTTGCTACACATTTTAATGAGATAAACATTATCCTAAGCTTAGTCATAATCTAGTCACAACCTTATCTTATCATATTATAAAATATCATAGCATATCTTATCCAAAAAAAAATGTCATAATCAACCTTATCCTTGCACATCATTTTCGAAAATATGCTAAGGTATACAAGATATTTATCTTATCATATAATACAAGATAAATATGACAACTCATATTATAAAATCATGTGATCACAAATTAATTCACAAATTATTTCTATTTTGTGCAAATTTTCGAGAATTATTAATAAAATAAGGAAATAAATTCTTTTTCCTTCTTAGTGTAATACTTGGCTAAATAATATTTCATATGTAAAATAAAATAGCATTTGTTCACATAATATAAGGTGATCTCATGCCAAGTTCATAAATTTATCACATGAACAAATAAATTTCGAAAATATGGAAACAATTAGGAGAAAATATTTCCTTAATTTTCTAAGTGTAATAATATCCTCTATACACTTAAAACATATTTATTTATTGTTTAAAAATTATTTTATTCAAAATTTTTAAAGAAAATTTCGATCTATTTCAAATTGTCAATTACCGACGTTCACTTTCATTCTTATTTCCTTTGTAAACTACTTCTTTATTTTCGAAATTTTTACGCCCAGAAATTCGGGATATTACAAATATTATAGATCCTTCACGTGTTTGTATTACATCTACTAGATTATTTTATACCACTGATTGAGGTGTGACTGCTCTTTCTATAATCCTATTTTCTAGAAAAAACTATTTCTTCTCATTTTATTTTTCTTCTTGTAGTAATATTAGACTTACTAAAATTAGTTTCTATTAGAATTATTTCATTTAAAGGTTTATCAACCCTTTTATATTGTGGATTTAATGCGAATAATGGTTTATAATAAATTCTATTACATATAGCTATTACTACGTACAGTTCCTGGTTTATAATTATAACCATGGGTTTTAACATTTAATGTTAAAGCATCTAAATATTAACATCAAATAATTAAAATTATAAATTTGGAAAAACATCAAAATAAATTGGACAATGTGCTAAACTGGTTTTATTATTCTCATCAAAGATTATTTCCAATTTAAATTTCTCCCATCTCTTAAAGCTGCTATAAAGCTTTCTAGTAATCCTTCTAATATTAAAGGCTTAAAAGCAATTTGTACTAATCCTATATGAATAAATTTATGTGAATGTCTATAAGGTACTATCATGAAACAATTCTAATAGAAACTAGAACTATTGAATAAATGGACAATTCCTAAAGTTGAACCTAACATAATATATAAACTAGGTACTTTTGAAAAATTGGATTAAAATAAATTGTTAAGACTACGGAAGAAACAATAGCTTTACATAAATAGAAAATTAATAAATATTGATTGCGGTGTGAATTGTATGGGCGGAGGAGAAAGAAATGAGTTTTTAATTAAATAATTGAATTGGCGATAATTGTTATAGATATTTCTTCCGTTCTTTTTTAAGTGTTACATAATTTTATTTTTATTTATAGTAAGTATCATAATTCGTAATTTGAGAATAAAATTATGATGTATTTTATGTTCATACTTATTTAATAATCTTAAAATTTGATAATTAATTATATAAATACATTTATTATGATAATTAATGACTTTACAAATGTAAATTTATCTGTTTCTTTAATTTGTAAATTTATCTGTTTCTTTAATTTGTACAATTTTACGATAAAAAACATTTAAAAAAGAACATAGAAGGTATAATCTAATTACTTATTCATTTTAGCTAATGCTACTCATTGTTCACTATCCCCATTCGCATTTACGGTAAAGGGACGCTGTGTTTGAGTTTAAAACTAGAACTAATTCATATTTGCCGCATTCGATGTGGTTTTGTTTTTCCTTCAAAATTTTATTTTTTCCCGAACGAACATATTTGATCAACAATAATAGTACTTTTATGGTTTCAACCAGATCTATCAAACCCTCTTAGATTTATTGCATATACAATTCCAAATGTAACATAAGATAGCAATGCAATAGAGTTGGTTAATTCCGACACATCTGCTGCAATTAGAATCTTTATCCACATTATCCAGTTGTATTCCCTTTATTAACTCATCAATTAGCAGATGATTAATTATCTATCCTGGTATTATTGTTCCACGATTTCCACGAACATCCCAACAAGAACTCAAAAAGCAAATGAGAGTGAATTGATGTAAATCCCATTGTGCTTCTAATCCCGTCCCGTGCAGAAAAGGCAAAAGTCCCAAACTCTCCTTTTTTGACCAACCCACGTCCCCCTGTTTCCAACGAAACAACACCTACGTCATCACTATCACACCCTTTTGTCTTTTCACTCCACCCCAAATATCGGTGTCTGAAACGACGACGACAGTTTGCTCTTTGCCGTCTGAAACGCCGGTTGAATCCAGTAGCCGCCGTTGCTTATACCCACCGCTTCACGAGTTGTACCATTCTGCAACCCCGCGACGGCGATGCCGTCGTCTTGCTGCTGGTAGTTGTACCCGCAGCCATTGTAGAAGCCCTCATTGCTGTTATTTTGCAACTCCAAGCTAAACGGCGTCGTACCGTTGCTGCACGAGTCTTGAAAAACTGCAGTGCCGTGATTAGGGTTTTTGATATCGTTCGTCGCCATGGTTGAATTTTGGTGGCCTAATGCGGCCCAAAAACCCGACGAATGATCTTGCTTGATGGGAAGGGAGAAATTAATGGTGGCGGCCGGAAATGGGAGTGAGGCGGCGTAGGAAAGCTCTTTAGTTTTGTTTTCTGACGGCAGCGCATCGACGCTTTTGTTTTCCGGTATCGATTCCGACGTCGTTTTGGGCTTGTTAGCGCTGCCGACGGGGAGATTGTTGCTGGCGATGCTCTTCACGTCGTAACGGCTCATGTCGAAGTTGGTAACGGCGTTTAGGCCGCGGAATTTGATTGCAGCGATGTCGTAAGCCTCTGCTGCTTCTTCTTGAGTGCCTGTGACAGTTTAAAGATTTGGTTTGAGATAAAATAATAGATGGGTGCATGATATGCAAACAATAATAGACGAAATAATTGTTTTTATCTTTATTCCCATCACCGTTTTTTGTACCATATATAAATCGCAATGTAGCATAATTTTTCATGTTTTGGCAGGCTTCTAGATATTTATAATCAACTGCCACCGCCGCAGCGGACCAATAGAAACATAGTAAGCATTAAACTGTGACGTGTGTATTTGTTGTTTGCCATTCTCATATTTTCCTAAATAATATTATAATATTACAAATAAAGGAAATACAATGAACTCATCTACTCACTGAAGGTGCCAAGATAGAGATCTTTATTTCCGGCGACTCTTCCTATCCTAGCTTGCCACCGGCCGTGCTGGTGATGCCTGAAAACATGTTTTTCCGGTGATGGAAAAGAAATTAAAACACGCACAAAAATAATTTGTGAAGAAGGAAATGGTTGAGATTACAAACCTAGTTACTCCTCTGTAAATGGAGGCCCCTCTAGAAAACCCACTACTTCTTCTGCAAAATTGATATAGAAACTCGCAAAATTCAACAGACAGAAAAAATCAAAATTTTTGTAGTCGTTAATTTGCTAGGATAACAAAATCAACACCTTCTAAGTGAAGCAATAAATTCCTGCCTCGTCATGTGCTTCATTTCCTCCATTTCCCTCTCATAGTCAGACACCTAAAAATAATAAGATAACATAAGATTAAAAAACTGATTAATTAAAATAAAGTAACACGTTTCTATTTGAACTAAAATTTGGATATAAGTATAAAAATGGTCACCGGGAAATTGGTGGTGGTGGTCGGACCCCAGTACTTGAGGGCGGCGAGATCATAAGCACGAGCTGCTTTCTCTTCTTTATCATATCCACCTTTACATTAAAATGATTCACAAATAAACACCATTTTAGTAAACTGTCACGAATCAATGAGAGAATCCAAGGAGAATCTTGAAAGCAAGATGACACATACATATATATGCAGCTAGCTAAAGAAAACAAAATATTTCAAGACACGAAAATGGATAAAAAGTGAGACAGAAATGTGATTTCAGTACTTACCCAAATAAACTGCAATATTTGCAAAATGATGAAATCGAAATCGTCCATTTAGAACAATCATTTGCCACGTCCACATTCCATAAAGAGAAATATTATCAGTCGAATATATGTTGCAGATAAATAAACCAAAAAAGAAATCATCCATCCATAAAAAAACCCTAATAATGAAGTAGATATATACATATCAATTGATTTACACGGAGGGAGAGAGATACAAACCTTGCCTTCCTTTCCGACTTTGCCCTTCTCTTCTGCAACTATTATCCCACAAGTGAGCTTCATACCTTCCAGTCCATCTATGTCTAAATTCCATTCAAACAAACTGTTATAAAAATCTCGAATCTTTATAATATATGTATACATATATATATATATAACTATTACCTAGTGACTCCTCTAAAGATTGAGGTGCGCTGGCCGAAAGACTCAACCGCCTTCTTCGCCGGCGGCGCAGCCACAGTCTGTTTCTGAGGGTTATCATCACTTTGGTCGGTGGAAAACCCTCGCAAGAAACTAGCAGCTATTGTCTTGAGCTCTGAGTCATCGTACATCCCCATCTCCGGCACGCCGACGCAGCCGTCGAACTGAGCCACCGCAGATCCGCCGGAGCTACCCAAGAAATCCTCCAGCTTGGGGCCGCCGAGAACGGCTCCGCTTCCATTATTATCTTGATGGTGATCCACTTCAGTGCTACTACCTTTGAGACAATTAAGACACAGAAAAAGATGAAATAAATTATATAGTGGTGCATGTGGTGACAAACAGTAATAATTTATTTTATTAAAAAGATTTGGGAGGTGAGGAAAAAAGAGGTGAGAGAGAGAGTGAGGGGATTACTACTAGGGTTTGAGGTGAAGGAGGGTTGGAAAAGGGCGTTGTTGGAAAGCGAGAAGACGAGCCAGTTGGGATGGGAAGAATCCATATCCATTATCGTCGGTGAGCGTGAAATTTTAGACGCAGAGAGATGATGATGATGATGATGATGAGAGGGTTATCTTTGGGAAACAGCGCAGGCCAGGATTAACAGTTTTGGAGAGATAGAGAGAGAGGGGTAAATTTTGGTGTGAAAATGAAAATATGAAGGAGAGTGGAACACAGATATAGATGTAGGTGGTGAAAAGGAAATGTATGTGTACGGCCAACGAGGCGGTAATCTCAAATTAAGCTCAATCTTTGCCGTTTTCGTGTAAATTAGTGTTCTAGTTTATTTGCCTTAATAATATAGGATTTATATGTTTATTGCCAAAAGAAGTAATTTCTGCTCTATTTTGCTTTACAAATTTAGTTTTGTAAGAATTTGTGAAGCAACGACAGACTAAATTAAAATAATGCTTGTTGTAAATTTTGACTCAATCTAGTCTAAGACAAAAGGAACTAAAGATAATGGTGACATTTTGCATATATGAATTTCAAGAAGCCACTAATCCAATTTTATTTTTCCTAGAAAAAAATAAATAAATAAAATAGGAGGAGATGCGAAGTAATGGTAAAAGCAGAGGTAGTGCAGAAGAAAGCAAGTGGTTGCCTATTATGGGATAATAGTGGCGGTCTTCCTCTGCCTGTCTAGTCACCAAAACCAACTTATTTTCGCGTTTATATTTTAATTTTAATTTTATATGAGGGGCGAAAGGCTAAATATTCGTTTCAGGAGGCCAGAAAATAGAAAAAGGAATTGATGGGGGACTTGGGGAGAAAAGGTTTGTCCGTTTGTGGGGATGCAAGAGTGAAATGAAGGGGACAAGCTGCGTTATACACGTGTCATTCAATCACCTTTTTTTCGGATCGTCTCCCGCCAAATTTCCCTAGCTAAAACTTTCTGCGTTAGGCTTATTTTTTTCTGTAGTTATACGAAGCTCAAATTATATGATCATGCATAATAAAGTTTCGAAGTCAAATATCCAACTACTTTAATATAAACTACATTATTCTTCGAATATCTATGCTTCTTACTGGATTATAATGTTTGGGCATTCATTTATATAGTTTTATAAATTTGACTATTTCAGAAATGCATTTCAAGTAATGGGGGGAACTTTTGGGTGGATATGGTATCGAACAAGTTTTTAAAATATCTCATAATTTTAAAAATTTTATGTAAAAGGTGTAAAAAGATAGTTTTATGTAAAATGTGTAAAAAATTCTTATATATGATTCCTTCGTGCCTACCAGATCATCTCTTTTTGCCTTCTCTCTTAGAATTCATAAAATAATATTTCCTCCGTTCCGTCGAACATAATTCGCTTTTTGTGTGGTTATTAAGAAAAATTATATAAAGTGATTAAATGAATGAAAAATAAGTAAAGAAATAGTATAAAGTGGTAAAAATAGGTAATACTCACACTTTTTAAAAAAAAATATGATTTTTTAAAAAGTAACAAAGCCAAATTTGATGGAACAATTTAAAAAAGAATACAGATCAAGTTTGGTAGAAAAAATGTAATATGATACTAATAAAAAAGTAAGTCAATAAAAGTTTAATACTATGTATTTGAAAAAGATTGCAATTTTATTGCGGTCCCTTTATCATATTGCTTTTATTTTTTCCACTCTGAATACTGACAAAGTCTGAACTTCTATATATATTGTGTTTTATATTACTGTGTAGTCATTTTATTTGCTTTTCTTCTTTTTCTGTCTCCTAGATTTAAATATTTACTTAATTTTATTGAACGCCCACTTGTTAAATTAAGTGATTCAAATTCCTTGATCATATTTAGTTATTTACTATGCTTGTGGATCTGTATGTTTTATTTACGGGAAAAAGAGGCTTTCAAATATGAATCTGTCATTAATTGGTTTTATTTTATTTTTATTTCAACAGTGGAAATATGAGGAAAATGCAATGTGACCAATAGGTATGTCAATTGGTTCAGTATACTCGGATTGTCGGGCTATTCGAATCGGTTCATTCGGGTTGACATTTTCTCAAGTCAAAAAATTTCACCCCTAATCCTAAACATTCGGGTTTCGGGCTAATTCATCTGGCCAATAGGATTAGAAAGCTTGAGAAAAAATTAACCTATATATATATATATATTCTTGATATTTCTATATTTATAATAAACAAATAGTCAAATACACACAAAAGTAAAAAAATATAAGTTTGACAAGCATAAAATTCAAAGACTAAAAGTATATAGAAAAAAGTAACATTACATGACACGAAAAATAACATAAAATAATTAACAATAATTTTCCTCATAATATCTCACAAATGAATCTAAAGTCTAAACACCTGAATAAAATCTAATGACGTAGCTAGACATTTTCCTCAGGTAGGCTCAACTCATCATAATTTTTACAAAATAAGAACATTTTAAAAAAAAAATTACAATTATAATACCATTTAAAAATAGAAAATATTGCTCATAACTAAATTCTTTTTCTAATATGCTTTAATATTCGTATTTCAAATAACTAAATGATCTTTAATAATGACAATATAATGGAATAAAACTTATATCTTAAAAACTCTAATAATTTAATTTGCTATAATATCATTTAAATAATATTAAAATATTAAGATAATAAAAGTTAACTAAAATATTTTTAATATCCCTTTGTGTTCATATTTCAAATAACTAAAGGATCTTTAATAATATAATACAATTATAACGAAATTATAACTTATATCTTGAGAAAAATTAATAAGTTAATTCACTACAATACCTTTAAATTATATAAAAATATCAAAAATAAAAATAGTGCTTATAAATATTTATTTTTAATGTATTAATATTCATATTCCATAATAGCTAATTCACTATTTAATCAATATTTAATAAGTTATTTCACTATAATATCAATTAAAACTTATAACTTGAAAAATTTAATAAGATAATCCACTATAAATAACTAAATAAACAATCTATAATAGCTACAAAATTAAAATAATTAAACATGAAAAGTAAATTGTGTCAATATATTTTAGAGTTATCTTTAACTCTATTAAACTTTCTTAATTATTATTTGTTTTGTTTTGTTCTTTCTTCACGTTTTTTGTTGTAGGTTATGTTATGCAAGCTCCTATTTTAGTGGGATAAGTTCATGGAGATGAAGTGATATGAAGCTGAAGAGAAGCTCATAAATTTGTGGAAATAGTTGAAGTGGAACTGAACAAGAAAGAGAGAAAATAGCTGCTGAAATGGATGTTGTTAACGTTGCAGCAGTTGGGTTAGTTCCTATTTTCAAGGAACTACCTTGACCACTTCCACATGAACGTTTCAGCCCTCTCCAAGTCATGGGCCACGTCCTAGTGAGCTTGGAGATCAAGAAATGCTACTCCTATAAATACTTGAAGGGCTGACACGAAAAACGGTGGAGAAATAGCTATCTGTAAGCGAGTGTTATTTTCTGTGTTGGGATAACATTGTCTGTAACACTTGCTGTTTTTGTAAAGCTCTTGAGTCTGTTCTTGAGCGTTGTTTTAGTGAGAGATAGCTTTTTAGTGTGAGAGTTTCTTTTATTATCATCTTGGTCTTGTCAAGGTGATATATTATTTTTGTAGAATACTCTCATTTAGTGATTTTTGCCATACGGCATCTATAGGTTGTTTTAACAACCTGTAGAAGAATTTCTCTTTGTGTCTTCCATTTTAATTCCGCTGCATATTTTAGTCTTGTGTCTGTGTGCGTTACGGTAACACTAAGCACAACATAGAGATCCAGACGAGCCAGCACTTTCATTTGGTAACAGAGCTCTCTCTCGATACACTGAGTGTGATCCTGACAGTTAGCGCAATAGTTGTCTCAGTATGGATCCCAACAATGTTAGCCAGTATCGACCTCCAGTTTTGGATGGGTCGAACTACTCATATTGGAAGACGAGAATCCGTTCGATGATCAAGTCTATAGATAGAAGAGCGTGGCAGTCCGTGGAGAATGGGTGGTCAGTTTCAAAAGTCACCGATGAGCATGGTGATGTTACCCCGATACCATCAAACCAATTGACAAGAGAGCAAGTGGAAGCAACCACTCTCGACGATAGAGCCCTAAATGCCATCTATGTTTCGGTGGATATGAACATATTCAAGCTGGTGAAGAACAACGCTTGTGCCAAAGATGCGTGGGACATCCTTCAACGTCATTATGAAGGAGATTAGAGCATCAAAGAATCCCGACTTCGCATGCTCACCACCAGATTCGAGAACATGAAGATGGAGAAAAGTGAGGACATCGATAGTTACACGAAGATGATCATGGACATTGCAAATGAATGCCAAGATCTCGGTGACGCCATCAGCAATAAAGTATTGGTGTCCAAAGCCCTACGAACGCTGCCTACAAGGTTTGATATGAAAGTCACTGCTATCGAAACATTGATGACGATGGTCATTATCGATTTTATGGATCTCATGAATACACTCAAAACACATGAGATGAATTTTGAGGAAAAAGGCACGTTCAACAAGAAGAAGGTGATGGCGTTCACTGCTGGAGCGTCATCAAGCAGCAGGGTGATGGAAATCAAGGAAGTTGATGATGATGATGATGAGCTGCAAGAAATCGATGTTGGTGATGATGTTGCCCTAATCACAAGGAAGTTCAACACCATGGTGAGAAAGATGAAAAGGGCTAAGGAAAAACAAACAGAGCCACCGAGAATTGAATATCAATCACCAAGGAGGAATGAGTACACACCTCCGGAAGGTGTTTTCGTCGAATGAAGCATTTAGGTATGACTCATCCAATATTGATAATGTTCAATGTCGTGAATGCAAGGGATTTGGTCACTATGCAAATCAGTGTACAAATACTCTTCGAAAAAGAGAAAAATCCTACTGGGTTTCCTGGAGTGATGATGAGGCTTAATTCTTCGAAGGCATGGACAAATCTGAAGGAGAAAAAGAAGATGGTGCCTCTGATGTTGGCACAACATTGTATGCAACATTCGAAAAAACCATGTCCGATGATGAGCTTGATGATGTGGAGATGTTTGATCCAATATCAAACAGGTATGGACTTGATTATTATTCAAATATGTTTTGCTTCTTTGGTCTTATGGGTGATACAGAAGAAGAGAATACTTGCATTGAGGACACTGCTCTTATTATTCAAGAGCTCTCAAAGCTCTACAATGAACTCCTTGAAAAGTACAAAGAACAAGGAAAAGATCTTGAGATGACAAGGGATGAAAATACAAGACTTAAAGCATCTCTTGCAAAGCTTGAAGGCATTGTCACTCAAAAGGAGATAGAGCTCAACAAAGTGTCAACCCAACTTGAAAAGGAGCAAGCTACGATCAAAAGGTGGATGGCAACTGGACATAGGTATGATAGTTATATGCCTACAGGTTTAACTACTGCTGGTCTGGGTTTTACTGGTGTCGGAACTGCTACGCCAACTGTGACGATAACACACCAGAAAACACCCAAGATGATTATACCACCAGGTGGAAAACTATTTGTGAAAGAAGGTATGAAGCCAGAAAAGAAGAGAAGACAAAGGAGGTATGTGTGTCACTACTGTCAAACTCCTGGTCATATTAGACCATTTTGCTCTCAAAGAAGAAATGATGAAAGAATTTCTTCAACAAGTGAGAAACGACAGGTAGTCAAGAAGAAGTATGTGTGGGTAAGAAAGAATGAACTGAAATGTAATGTTGTATATACTACATTAAAGATTCAGGTTCATGGTACTTTGATAGTGGATGTTCCCGTCACATGACAGACAACAAGGCGTTCTTGTCAGAATATCAGTCGTATGATGGTGGGAATGTAAGTTTTGGTGGAGGTTCCAAAGGTAAAATCATTGGTAAAGGTTGTTTGAGTGTCTCAGGTTTGCCCACTCTCAAGAATGTATTTCATGTTCAAAGTTTAATGACAAATTTGATTAGCATAAGTCAATTATGTGATGAAAATTTGCAAGTTAAGTTTGATAAAAATTCTTGTGAAGTGTTTGATGATCATAATGTGTGCATAATGAAAGGCCAAAGGTCAGCTGATAATTGTTATATGGCAAATGAACCTAAATGCAATAAAGCACAGATTGATGATGGCGTGTTATGGCATCAAAGACTAAGACATACTAGCTTTAGAAATTTTGACAGGTTAACTAAGCTGGAAGCTGTCAGGGGATTACCCAAGATCACACAAGAAAGCAAGGTTGTGTGTGAGGATTGTCAAAAGGGGAAACAAATCCATGCTACCCACAGTGTCGTGAAACATCCTGAACAACACTTCGATACGATCAGGTGTTTTGAGTTAGTTCACATGGATTTGGTTGGGGCTGTCGAAGTTGAGAGTATTGGAAGAAAGAGGTATGTCTATGTTATGGTAGATGATTACTCAAGGTATACTTGGACCTTCTTTCTTCGCGAAAAATCTGATACGTTTGATGTGTTCAAAACCATGTTTGCAATAATTTCTAACATGTTTGTTGTCAAAGTGTCAAGAATCAGGTCAGACCATGGACGTGAATTTGAGAACTCATCGTTTACAAATTTTTGTGAAAAGAAGGGTATTTTTCAAGAGTTCTCTGCATCAAAAACACCACAACAAAACGGAGTGGTTGAACGCAAGAATAGAACATTAGTGGAGATGGCAAGGTTCATGATTAGCTCGAAAAATCTATCTAAACGCTTCTGTGTAGAAGCTGTGAACACAACATGTCACATCAACAATCGAATCAACATCAGACCAAGTTCTTTTAAAACTCCATATGAAATTCTAAAAGGTAAAAAACCAAATCTCAAATACTTTCGTGTTTTTGGCTGTGTATGCTACATACTAAATGATAGAGAATACCTCACAAAATTTGATGAGAAAAGCAACAAAGGTATTTTTGTAGGATATTCTCTCAATAGTCAAGCGTATCGTGTGTTTAACTTAAGATTACAAACAATACAAGAATCTGTGAACGTGGTATTTGATGACTATGGAAGTCCTTTAGGTACACAGGAAGAAGGCACTGAAGAAGTTGCGATAGGAACTGGAGAAATGAAAGAACACCAGTCATCCACAACCGTGTAAGAAAATGTTGAGCCGACATCACCCACGACACCACCTCAAGTTCCAGAAAATCAAGATATATCCAACGAGGATCTGGAGTCAGAAGTTCAACGAGGTAGTGAGAGACGAGAACCACCTGGAAGAATTCGAAAGAATCATCCAACAACTCAAGTTACAGGTGATATTCATGATGGAGTTCGAACAAGAGGTAAGGCTCCTCTCGATTATAGAAAAATGATTTGCTTATCATCCATATGCATGTCTATACCAGAATTTATATGTTTTGTCTCCAAGATTGAACCTAAAAATATCAAAAAAGCATTAGGAGATTAATTCTGGGTTATAGCCCTGCATGATGAGCTAAATCAATTTGTTCGAAATGATGTGTGGTACTTGGTCCCTAGGCCTGTTGACGGGAATGTTATAGGAACAAAGTGGATATTCAAGAAAAAATCCGACGAAATTGGAACCATTGTTCGCAACAAAGCAAGGTTGGTGGCACAAGGCTACACTCAAGTGGAAGGAGTGGACTTCGACGATACATTTGCTCCAATAGCACGACTCGAATCCATACGACTTCTTCTCGCTATTGCATGTCACCTTAACATCAAACTGTTTCAAATGGATGTCAAGGGAGCATTTTTAAATGGTGTTCTCAAAGAAGAAGTCTACGTCGAGCAGCCAAAAGGTTTCGAAGATCCACATAAACCTACTCATTTCTATAGGTTGAAAAAGGCTTTGTATGGCCTCAAACAAGCTCCGGGAGCATGGTATAGTCATTTGATAAATTTCTTGCTTGAATATGGCTTTGTTAAAGGTAATGTTGATAGAATATTGTTTATCAAAAGGGAAGAGCGTCATATTCTCATTACTCAGATTTATGTTGATGATATGATTGTAGGTTCTACCTCACAAAAGATGTTTGATGATTTTGCAGGTGCTATGTCGACAAAGTTCGAAATGAGCATGGTGGGAGAGTTGACCTATTTCTTGGGTCTTCAAGTCAAGCAAGGAAGAGAAGTTATTTTCATATCCTAAAGCAAGTATGCAAAGGACATGGTGAAAAGATTTCAGCTAGAAGGAGCCAAACACATGAGGACACCAATGGGCTCCTCGGATAAGCTAACAAAAGATGATGCCGGAGAGGATGTTGACCCAACACTCTACAGATCAATGATAGGAAGCCTACTGTATCTTACAGCCACACGACCAGACCTCATGTTCTTTTTTTTTGGTCAATTAATACAGAAATTTAAAGGTCGCGTCACGGTGGACTCGAACCCGAGACCTTTGGCCTCGGGCATTAACCACTCTACCACTAGGTCAACACACACACACACCAGACCTCATGTTCAGTGTTTGTGTATGTGCCAGGTATCAAGCTAGGCCAAAAATATCTCATCTCAAGGCAGTTAAGCGTGTTATCAGGTATATTGCTGGCACATCTGAACTTGATATTTTCTTTTCTAAAGATACGAACACTAATTTGGTTGGGTATAGTGATTCGGATTGGGCTGGAGATATTGATGATAGGAAAAGCACAAGTGGATGGTGTTTTTATCTTGAAAATAACCTCATTTCATGGCATAGACGTAAGCAAAATTATGTGTCTCTTTCAACTGTTGAATCTGAATATGTGGCTGCCGGTTTTTTGTTGCACACAACTCTTATGGCTTATACAAATGTTGTACGATTATGGAATTGAGGGTAGTGATTTAACTGTATATTGTGATAACATAAGTGTAATAAATATCTCAAAAATCCTGTCCAACACTCTCGAACCAAACATATTGATATAAGACATTATTTTATTAGAGATTTGGTAGAACAAGAGGTGATTAAAATGGATTATGTGAAAATCGATAGTCAAATTGCTGATATTTTCACAAAACCTTTGGATTTCGAGAGATTCACGTGTTTAAGGAGGTCACTTGGCCTCTGCCTTCATGAGTAAAAATAAGGCGTGTTTGTTGCATCGAGTACTTCGTGTTTTATTCTAAAAGATGCAGCTGTTTTGCCTATGTCGTACTAACGGTTTTCATGACATGTTCTCCAGCACAGACTCAACATTGTGTGTATATTTATATTTTTAAGGTTACAACAACACCAAAGTAGTTTGGGGGGCAAGACATTCACTACGACGATGCTACCTTAAAAAATGGTAAAACCATGATTGCTTTCGAGAAACCTAGACTAGGGGCACGGCGTTCGCTGCGACGATGCACTCTACGTTATAAAGGAAATCGAATTTTACGTGGTTCTGTACATGTTGCATGTTTTAATAATAAGCTGAGTCAATGTGTTTGGAGATGTTAGGGTAACATGTTGGTCAACAATAGGTTGTTCAGAAAATTTCGGAAGTCAGTTTGTTTACCCATATTTTTAGGGATTTTTATCTCTCTTTGACTATATCAGCTCGTTTGATCTGTTGGAATTCACATATATCCATATCTTACCTCAAGATCTATCAGATTTTTCGAAAAATGATTAAAATCTGTGTTTATAAAATTGTTTGAGGTGTGTTGGATAGATATTTTTTGTGGTATATATATATATTGCCTTAGTTATTTTTATCCTCACCCTCTTATTTTGCTCATCTCTCTCTCGCCTAGCTTAGGTTTTTATCTTCTCAATTCTAAAATGTCTTCACCCTCTTCCTTATCCATTGAACGGCTTAGACAGATTCTCTCAAATCAAGAGGAATTAGCCAAGCTCCAAGCTGTTCTATCTACATCCATGGAAGCTTCACCTGTGGTCGCCACCGCAGCTCCTGAACTTGTTGCCGCCGTCGCTGAACCCACTGTCGCCACAACAGTATCTACAACAACTTCTGCTCTTGAATCCCCAAAAGAAGTGTCAGACTCGGAGGATGATGTTCCTGTAGAAGATGTACTCCGACAACTTAAAAAGGTAAAATTCATCGAATGGAAGAAGAAGATTGTTGAGGAAACTACTGCTCAAACAAAGCCTGAAGCAGCTGACACAGCAGAGGCAGAAACACCCGAAAAGGAATCGAAAGAGGAGTCAATGTTTGTCGACTCCGAAATAGAGGCTGAGAAATCTTTCTCAAAAATTTTACGCCGATAACTGAGAACATTTCAAGAAAATCACGTGTTACAGTGAAAGGCGCATTGAGGAGACATCCTTTTTGGAGCATAATCTGGAACTTGGCTTGATTAAGGGGAAGCTTACAGCTCTTCTTTCTTCCCAAAAAGGGGGAATAAATGCTGATGATGCTGTCGAATCTGCTACTGACAAGGATGATACAGAAACACTTGCTACAACAAGCACAATGTGATGTGCTTGGTGCATTCTGCTGGACAATTGGATATTTTTTAACACTTTGATATGCATTGTCTGATGAGTTTAATTCAATCTTGATATATTTTGATATGTTATGTTATCAAATATGTTATGGTCACATATTTGGCAATATATGTTCTGCTTTGTTGGTATTATATTTTTGTCTACAGGTATAGACTAAGGGGGAGTGTTGAAGCTCAGAGAGAGTTCTTGGTTTTGTGAAGAAATACAGAAAGGGGGAGTTTGTTAGAGTTATCTTTAACTCTATTAAACTTTCTTAATTATTACTCCCTCCGTCCCGGCCCAATTGGCACAACACTTTTTGCACAAATATTAAGAAAAAATGGGTTAATGGGTTTAATGGTGTTGGTCCCATAAGATTTAATGTTAATAAAGTAGGATAGAGAAATAGAATTTGGAGAGAGATGGAGGATAGAATCTCGAGAAGCGTGAATGAAGAGAGAGATAAAATAGATTAAGGGGTTTAATCTTTGCCATTTTTGGCATGTGCCAATTAATTTGAGATGACCCAATTTGGCAAGTGTGCCAATGAAATTTGAGACAGAGAGGAGTATTTATTTTGTTTTGTTCTTTCTTCACGTTTTTTGTTGTAGGTGGGAAAGGAGTTATGCAAGCTCCTATTTTAGTGGGATAAGTTCATGGAGATGAATTGATATGAAGTCAAGAGAAGCTCCTAAATTGTGGAATAGTTGAAGTGGAGCTGAACAAGAAAGAGAGAAAATAGCTGCTAAAAGGGATGTTGTTGCAGCAGTTGGGTTAGTTCCTATTTTCAAGGAACTACCTTGACCACTTCAACATGAACGTTTCAGCCCACTCTAAGTCATTGGCCACGTCCTAGATGAGCTTAGAGATCAAGAAATGCTACTCCTATAAATACTTGAAGGGTTGATACGAAAAACGATGGAGAAATAGCTATCTTTAAGCGAGTGTTATTTTCTGTGTTGGGATAACATTGCCTGTAACACTTGCTGTTTTTGTAAAGCTCTTGAGTCTGTTCTTGAGCATTGTTTTAGTGAGAGATAGCTTTTTAGTGTGAGAGTTTCTTTTATTATCATCTTGGTCTTGTCAATGTGATATATTGTTTTTGTAGAATACTCTCATTTAGTGATTTTCGCCATACGGTATCTATAGGTTGTTTTAACAACCTGTAGAAGAATTTCACTTTGTGTCTTCCATTTTAATTCCGCTGCATATTTTAGTCTTGTGCCTGTGTGCGTTACGGTAACACTGAGCACAACATAGAGATCTAGATGAGCCAACACTTTCAATATAAATAATATTAATATATATATTGATTCTCAATATAAATCCATCATGAACTTCAAATTTAAATTCAATCTAAATTGAGAAATAAATATATAATTTCAAACAAGATTAACAACATGATTTAAAATTTTGAAATGAAGAATTTTTTATTTCTAACTATTAGATCAAGGAAAGAAGAAAGAAAAATTGTTTTTTTATGACAGCACACTGGGCTGACCCGCGACCTAATCCGCCTACTCCGTTTTAACCCGCCAACCCGAATGGATTGATTTGAATAGCCCGATTTTGTATCCGGACTACGATTTTGTAGCACAACCCTATAATTTTATCGGATTATTCGGATCAGTCCGTAGGTTTCGACCGAAATTGACATCCCTAGTGGCTAGTAAAACTAATTTGTTGAAATATGCCGGAGTAACCAAACTAAACTTGTAATCTTTTTCCCAAATACAAATTTTTGTGTGATTTAAAATTACTTATCGGAAGCGTCTATTTGTATTTTTATGGGCCTATTATATATAGTTACTCCTTTTAGAAGATACTATACATATATATAACTAAGTTTATAATGACGCAAAAAGCAAAATGCAAAATGCGACGTAATATTTTTATTTTAAAGTTCTAGCTTAAACCAATTATTTTTATTTTCCTTTCGGTTCTTTTAAATATTGATGAAGATAAAAGAAAGAAGATCCTGTGGAAATTAAGACAAAAATGTAGGGTGTGCACGAACCTAACCGAACCGAAAAAACCAATCGAATCGATCGGTTTCGGCCGGTTCGGTTCGGTTTTTGAGAAAATTGATTTTTGGTTCGGTTCAAATTTTCAATTAAAATCGATTTTCGGTTTTATATTTTAGGTTCGGTCGGTAACCGAACCGATCCGAAAATATTATTTTTATATATTTATATATTTTATATAATAATTAATTAATATTTTAATTAAATAATTAGGATTAAAATATGTTTATTTAAAAATATATATATAATATATGTTTCGGTCGGTTTGATCCGACCGAAATCGGTCGATTTTTTCGGGTTCGGTTTTCGATCGGTCCAAAACTATAAATCGATTCAGTTCGATTCGATTCGAAAAAATATACTCATTTTCAGTTTGAAAATTTTCGATCGATCGGTTTGGTTTGACCGACGCACACCTCTAGTTGAAAAATGACACCAAACTGCCGAACCTGAGAAGAAAAGCACGGATTGGAAGGCTATTCGGCGCCGCGCTGTTTGTATCTATTATTTCACTTTTACATTAAATATAAACTTTAATTTCGGCATTAAAGTAAATGAAAAAAAAATACATCATTGACTGAACTAATGATTGCGTTTCCTATATACTCCATATATATTTTTATATTCCATCATCCCATCGAACTTTTTTTTATATAGTTATTTAGGTATTATTATTTATTATGTAAAATAATGTTGTCATTTATATTTTGAGTATAAAATAAAAAATCAAAAAAATTAGTCAAACTGAAAGGGATATTAAAAAAAATAGAGTCAAATTAGATATGACAAAAAAATTAAGATATGAAATATTGATGGTACATCAATAGATTTCGAGCATATTTTACAATACCCAAATAGAAAGAAAGAATATAGCACAACCTTTTATTTATGTTAGATCCAATTTCTTTCTAGTGCACATAAATGTAGTCTCTATCATCCTAACTCCAATTACGTCGGATATAATATCTATATCTAACAAATAAAATGATGGCTAAAGTCATAATTTAAGGGTTACCTTTTTGTCTCCGGTCAAAGCTTGTTGAGTGAACCAAATGATTTCCCACGTTGGTGCCTGTAATTATTTTCATTGCCCCCATCAACGGCTCCACTTTTGAGCATGAAATCTATCATATCGATATATATTTATCCCCCCGATAGTGTATACAGTGTTATTTACTTTGTGATTCGATTTGATAGATAAAATTAATCCAATCTAATCAAGTGTTTACTTTTAAAGATTAATATTTGAGGATATCCCAAAGCTTGAGATTATTTTAATCCTTTGAATTGTTCTCCATTAATTTTAATCCAATCAATATAGGTAGGATTGAAATAATCCTTCAAATAAAGGGAGAATTATCTATCTCAATTTTAATCATTCACTAATCATTTGTAGTAAACATAGTAAACAAATGATTGATAGATAAAAATTATCTTATCACACATTTAATCCATCAAATAGTCAATCCTTCAAAATGCTAATCATGAAAAGTAAACACTCCCATAGAGTTTTATATTCTAAATAATTCTACATTTCAATCCGCTTTGGTACCAAGCCTTTTCAACTCAAACTTGCAGTGACAGCAAAACACTAGTAACATAAAAAATCTAAACTATGAAAAACTCAAATAGAATATAAATATAAAAAAACAGAGAATCAAAGAAAAGAAAAAGGAGAAGTCCGTACTTAACGCAAGATGCACGTGGCCACTTTTCTCTGCGTAGCTCTAGTGGGAAGTCTGCAAAATGGCAATGCATGCAAACACCTATTTACTAAGCCATCGACAATTGTCACCTACACAAATCAGTAATGTGCCCTAATTCACTTTCCCAACTGTTTCCTACTCCATCACTCAAACACAACACATAAACTAAAGCGTTGCCAAATTCGATTAAATATCGTTAACAAGATAAGATAGTAACTAGCATGAGGATAATAGTAGCGTCCTTAAAAGATTAGTAATGTGCAGTATTCAGATAAATTACGAATAATAGTCGAATACTTTCAGACTTCAATAGCAAAACAAGTGTTCGCAAACTTGTAATAAAGAGTTTTTATGTTTTAGACAAATTTCTTAACTTAAGATGCGGTGGACTTCTAGTGGAATTCATTCTGCTTCTAGAGATTGCATTGCTTCTCTGTTAAGGATAAAATACGCGAGTGAAGAAGAATCCATATTTAGAGAGAGAGAGGCGCATACATGATCTTTTCCTGAGAGATTTTGAGTTTTTGTGCAATTTCATTCCGATGGATACCCTGATCCTTTGAACTGAAATACAACAGAGGTTGAGGGCTCAAATCTTCGACAAAAACTAACAGAAGTAGCAGCTAACGGGACCACAAACACACACAAAACATCGATAATTGATGTCTGTATCCGCTGACATGACACTTACCATCAGTGTATCATGATTCATAGCATATTTCCAAGATTATAAATAAACACAGATGCAATATGCAATACTTCCAAGTTTAGAAAAATAAACACAGGTGCAATATTTTACAAGATCAGAAAAAATGACATATGCAGCTTTTGTTATTCGCATGTCCTATAGCAGTAACAACAGTAGAGAAATAGTATCCAAAATGTGATTAAAGTGGAGAAGTTCATTCTAGAATTTGGCCACATACAATAGACAAATTTATGAGTTACTACAACTGAACTTAGTTTTTCCGTTTTTACTGAAATAAGTAAAAAGAGTTCAACTGCCGTATTGCCAATAGCGAGTCAATAACGTTAGCTGCAGATTTCAGTGTCAATGTCATGATCGTGATATCTAGGGTATGCTTTAAGATCTACATGGGATATTTTACAGAAAAAGAATGAGGCTTTGAGGAACCAACTGGACTAGACGAGACAGCCTGATTTCCATTGTTAAGAGTAATGGCAGTTGACGAAGCTAAAGTAGCAGAACCATTGTTCTGTCTTTTGCCACAAGAATTGGTAAATTAAAGCATCACTTCTATTACAAAAAAGGACATGATATCACTAGTGCATGCATGAGAAGCATATGTACACGTACTGATTACCTGTAATCTTGTGTTGCAACTGTGGGCGTGAGCACATTCAACAAAATGGTTTGCAATCTCATTGTAATCTTTCACAGGCCTGAACATAACAACAGAGTAATCAAGAGTGAACGTTGAACGTGTTGAGATAATGAAAAGGTTAAGCAGTAGCATCTCCAATTCTGGAAGGCAACAGGCAATGAGTCGGTTATTCCACATTCATTGATCAACACTTTCAACTGGCTAGAGGCCTAGTCTTAATCATTGCTTATAGGCTTCTACATGCAAAAAAATGTATATTTAACCATCACTTTGAGATTGGGTAGAACACTGAAACTCTACCTACAAGCTAGACATAAGATTGAAATGAAAAGTAATTTCTTTGGTTTGTTGATCATCCATCTTACACGAAGGGGAGTTGAGTTCCCAAATCAAGAGTCCGTCACTTGACATTGTCTAGTAGATGCACTTTAATGTAATAGCTAGAATTAAGCATTCCCCAAAAGAACATAAAACCGTGCCAAGTCCATTCACCTTTAAAATTTCTTATGGATGACTGCTTTAACTGTATATAGCATGTTTATACCATGTCAAGAAGAAGGAATTTAAGTCGAGTGGCACTTTAAATACAAGTAGCTTCTAGAAGAGTAGAACCCTCGGTCATATTTTTTGTCTGAGGAAATATTAAAGATCTTTACGTCCCATATTAGAAAAACACGGTTTTAAAATTCAATCTTGGGAGTTTAGCTATGCATTATTGTTTATAATACATTTAGTTAAATCCAAAAAGTCAGCAAAAAAAATAACATCACTTTATATACTCTCAATTAACATAGATATAAGTAGTGTTGCGAAAATTACTATTCTAAATGGATATTGCAATGACATTTATGAAATGTGGAACCGTATCGAATTGAATTCGTTATTCGTTTTGCTAATAGAAACGGTCATATATTAGATGTTAGATTATATCAAATAAGATATATATGAAAAGTTAAGTTTGACTATAATATTATTTTATCATATGAAGCACAATATTTTATCTGTTCACATGTATTATAAGGTGAGGTACATAATCGCACATGTGTGGATAAAAGACATTGGATTATTGATCTACCATTTGCTCAATTTTTAAAACAAACAAGCTATTGTTCCATTGAAACGGCCAGTGGTAAAGTGGAATATTCATGTGGTTAAAAGAACAAAAGTTTGATCTCAACTAATACATATGAGTCTGAACCTGTCATATATACCTTATTTTTCAAATATGGTTTATTCATCCTATATGGTTAGCAAACTATTGCACAAAAACATGGGGTTTATCTAGTGTATACATGATTTTCCGAGTATGGTTTATAGGATATTACACAGGAATATGGTGTTTATCCAGTGCACATCAAATGTAGTAATTGCGAGTTACCTATGACTATACATTAATTGCGATTTAACCCTTTCAAATTTCATATGGGACTGTGGCGTGAGCTCCCATGGTGATAGGTTTCCCCTTTTTGGGAGCAATAATATATATTAATTGTAAAGGAAAATAGAACATCCAACAGTAACGATTCATATAGTAATTATACATTCATTGCATTCATATTGCATACAAAAATTGAAAAAGGTAATATGTTAGAATAAAATACAGAATTCTTATAATTGCGATCGTATAGAACGTGACAATGATATTTTAACCAGAGAAACATATATATACCCATTCTATGGAGTTAATAGAGACAGAAAGTAGTGATAGAAATATCAGATTAAGAATATCAACACCCCAATTATATATCTAGAATCTACTTGAGAGTAGCTTGGCCCAATTTTTTCTATATTTCACAATAATTTAGAAGCTTTCTTTAAGTAAATAAATTTAGAAGCTCAATATTGAGTTTGGACTGAAAGACTTATAGCTGAAATTAAAGATGAAGCCAATATTAAATTGAGTAACAGCTCAAAGTTCTAAAAGTATTTATTTCGCTCCTAAAATTGCATCTCCAATATTAAGTTGAAATCAAATTAAATTTAGATCCAAATTAGGCAGCCAGATCTAGAATAAAATGACACTCAAATGATATGGGCTCAATAATAACTTTCTTCTTGTAAAATATGAAATACCAACCCATAAGTACAAATAGGGATGTCAATGTGTGGGTTTTACCCGAATCGATCCGGAACCGCTCAAAACTCATTAAATTTTAAAGCAGTATTTCTGGTTTCGGTTCTAGACCCGCTTTAGACCCGAACCGTTTAGATCCATAGTTTGATGGTCCGATCCGATCCGGTCCGGATCTAGTTCGGTCGAGTAAAACCCGCCTATCGACAAGTCTAAGTTTAATAGAACATCAACGAGCTAGTTTTATCCATATCGATTCAAAATTACTCATAACACATTAAATTATAAACCAACTGTTTCGATTCTAGTTCTGGTACGATTCTGGTTCCAGACCTGCTTAGATCCGGACCACTTAAGATCCATAATTGATGGTCTGGGTTCGGTCTGGATCTAGTGTCTAATAAATCGGTTCCAGAACCAGAACCAGAATCATTACTTATTTATTGATTTTGATTCGGGTAAAACACACTCATTGATATCCCTAAGTACAAGGGAATGGGCCAAGGCAGTGTAAGAGAATAATACTAAATAGTTACAAATATTGTGGTGGAACATTTTACAAATGAAAGATTTGAGGTTAAATTTGATAGAGGACTCTTTTGAAGCAAATGATTCCGTATAATTTAATGACTAAAACTCATGCTTAAGAAATGTTAAATAAACGCGATATATATATGTATATCCGTAGTCATGATTGTATGATTCAAACTTAGATATCTAATATATTCTCCAGCAATTGAAAACAGAAGAACTTGAAATAAATCATATAATATACAAATAATAAACAGACATCATTATTGACCGTTTCAAATAATATTACGTATACTTTTCTGCACATGCAATTCAGATATTGCTCCCACCATCTGCTGCAACGCAGTAATACATATTTATGTACAAAATAACAACCTTATTATTCGCCCTATCACATTTCATTTTTATACACACAATCATCACCACTAATATATATTAACAATAGTAAAACATAACATGTAACACATGGATAGCCATAAATTAACAGAAGCATAATTTCACTTAAGCTAAATAAAATACCCCCCCACACACACACACACATAAAAAAAAAAAAAAAAAGGAAAAAGAAAGGAAAAAGGAAAACAGACATTGCTAGGATGCCACCGACTTCCACTTTCTCCTCGCAAGCAAAAGCAACTCTCCTCTGCTCCCCTCCAAAATCCTCCTAATTTTCGACACCCTCCAACCGCCGCCCTTCGACAGCGGCGCAACCGACGATGACATCGACGCCGTTTTCCGAAGAGAAGAAGCATCACCATCAACGCCCCATTTCTCATTATACCTAAAGCTGATCTCATGCTGCATTTTCATAGTCTCCTTCTTCCCGCTGCGGCGCTTTATCCAAAACCAAGCCTTCTTCCACGTCGAGCTCTTCGCCTTACCATCTCTGCCTGCCGGCGGCTGCGGCAGCAGCGACACGCTCTGCGACGCTGGCGGAGGGCTGGGCGGCGGATGAGCTCTTCCTCCGCCGCTGCCTTCGGCGTCCCCGGATGCATCTCCCACCCGAAGGGAACCCCGCCGCCGAATCGCCGTCGTGCAGCGGGCCGGAAAACTGCTCCACAGCGGATACTTCGGGAGGATTCTGCTCAGAAATAAATCGCCTTCTTCCACAGCGAATGCATTCTTGTGTAGGCTGCAATAGTATATTCTCGTGTTCCCTTCCTCCTGTTTTCCACCACCATTTTCAGAATAGAAGATGTAACACGTTTAGTCGTCATCTTACATATATGAAAAAAGAAGGGCGATCGCAAAATAAATCACGAATTTATATTTGTTTTGTAATTTCAACTTTACTTTCAAACCTTTGTAAATAAATACCAAATCTTTTTAATTTTTACCACTGGGGCTATTCCAAAGATGATAGAAGCCAGCCTGGACTAAAATCGATTAGAAAAATGACAAAAAAACGCTATATTGGACTAAAACAACATTTTTCAATGTTCAATGCGTAATTAAACTCAAAAGTAAAATGAAGTGGGAGTAAGATCGAACCCAAGAGCTTTGAAATAACACAGTGGATGACATCATTTTATGTCAAACTGACATTCATGTCATTTTTTTATCACCAGAAAATTGGGGAAGCTCCAATTACAAAAATTAAAAACATATGCTATCTATTTGCTAAAATTTTGTAGTTGGAGCCGAAATTTTAAAATAGGTAAATATTCATGATTTATTTTGTAATTATCCAAAAATAAATAAAAGAAGTATATATGCATGTAAACACGAACCAGTATGACAGGAATGTTCCAAGGGCTGCAGCAGAAGGGGCCATCGACCATGGAAACATCCGCGACGCGGCTCGTAGCTGATGAGAAGGTTGAAGACGAAGAGCAAATCGAAGAAAACCTAGAGCTCTCTTGCTCTTTATTTCTTCCACCAAGTATAGGTACCTTTTTCATGATATCGTAGTTGATTCTTTTCTTCATCATTTCTCTGAGCCTCCAAATCTTGGAGGTTTTCAGCGGTGGCGCGTGATCATCGTCGTCGCGGTCGAGATTGGGGAGAGGAAGGCCCAAGCTCTGCATGAGTGGAGAAGGGCAAATTGGGGGAATTACATCTTCTTCCTCTTGTGGATTCTTGGCTGTTCCTGGCTGCATTTCCCATCTAAATGGAACGCCTTCGTTAGATCGATAAAACACACGTGATGATTGGCCCACTGATGATTCCCTAGCAAGAATTCTGCTTATGCAAATCCCATCACCTTGCAGCACAGAAACTGGCTTTTTTGCTCTTGTTTTCATCTCTACTTTTCATCTCCATTGTCAAATTCTTGTTTCTCTTCCCCCTTTCTCTGCCTTGGAAGAGTATGTTTATATGTACGTGTAAACTTAATGTAGATGGAAGAGTGGATTCCTTAAAGAAGGGTGAGAATCAAAGGCACATGATTGATGGGATGTTACTAATTGTTTTGAGTTAATGTGTGTGATTTATTAATGGAGTGGTTAATTAAGTTTTTTTTTTTTGACATAGGCAAGCAAAGAGGCCAGCTCTGAATTCAAGGTCACGTTAATGTTTTTGGTCATACCGGCGTTGATGTGATTCATGTGCACTTAAGGTATAACTAACTCCTTCTCGAGCTACTATTTTCCTTTGGTTTTTAACGGTAACCCCACCCCACGCAACAGCTCTCCATTTCGAATCACTAGGTCACTTGTCAGATGGTTCGTGTTTATTACATATATAAAAGTACTATTTTGTTATATCTAAAAGTAGTTTCATGGATCAGAATTTATGAGATTGATGGCCCAATGATCTAATGATAAATCTTATTCATCAGTTGCTGTCAGTTCCTTAATGCGTCGGTAGTTTGAACGGAACTGCACCAACATTATAATGTCGTATAAAATTAACTATATGAATAATGTGTGGTGTCATGTCTTAAATTTGAACCCATTGATCAAATCGACAAACTATTTAATTACGGTAGTTTGGTTAAAAAAAAGTAGAGGAAATAGAGTATATGTTAAGTTGGACTCTAATCGCCAACTTAGGGAAATAGTTGACTTCACCTGTGAAGCCAAGTCAAAAAGTTCAAGTTCACGTCATTCATCAAATTGTGAAGCGGAACACTGAAGGAACCGTATAGGCGATGATATAGGGATTGACTTTTTTTCAAATGCCACTAAATTTTTATTTTAACTAAACATATAACACTTAAAGATATGTCTCATTGGTCAACCACAAGAACCTCAAAATGAAGTTACAGATATTATCTGTACATAACAACTGTAAAAAATCACTCGTTTCAGGGCAATTTTCGTGGTATAGTTGGATGGAACTTTGAGAAAAAATGAAGCAAAACAGTAATTGCAACAAATATTAGTCATAAGATTCATAACTCATAAGTTATGGTCAATACAAACTGAAATGCTGAAATGGATAAAACCTGAACAATATATGTTCAGCTGAACCTATGTCTAAAGTTAGGATAATTTAAGCACAGAGCAATTACATATGTACATTACACTTACTAAGAGAGCAAGAGCAGCTATTACTCAAAACTAAGATCCGGCTTTGGTGAGAGTTTGCAGTCTCCTGAATGCTCCAAACAAATGATGCGAGCACAATTATCAGTGTACAGCTCTTCGAGAATGTGCATTAAGCTGACCAGTGGCAACTAGAACTAAGATTACGTGATCAAAGAGCCAAGTGTAGTCTAGCAACAAGGACCTTGAGGTTACAGTCCTTACAGAAACAAAATGAGTATATAAGAAATACTGAGTAAAATCATCGAGAACAGAACGATATTGGCTTATTTGACAGTGTAAGTTCAGGTGTCCTTCAAAGATAAGGATGGATAAATAATCAAATAGACATAAATGGGAATTTTGGCAGTAATGATAAGCTAATTTTAGAGTACTCTTCTTTTGGTAGCAAAGTGTCAACATACCTCGTGGAGATCACAATATTGAGTCCCTCTCAGAATTTAGATGGCCACTTAGTCTCCTGCATAAAACAATCCATCTTTTAGTTTATATTTTGATGATCCTCTAGCTATCCACCTCGATTCCATATCATAAATCCACAAGTGTATGCATCATCCACAAGAGAGAGTTGAGGAGGGGGAAAGATTTGTCAAGAATGTACCTTGGCCTATCAGATCTAGGAATATGTTTAGACATTATAGATGCCTGCATCAGACATTATTGGAACTTAGTAAAGGTGTCGCAGATCCAAAACAAATTCAGAAAGAAAAAGCACTGGGAAAAATGGAATGTGTGCAGAATGATGATCTGAAGGACAACCGTTATTACTTAAAATAGCATATATATATTTTCAATATTCTTCAATGAACTCTATTAATAGGAAACTTCATGTAAAACTTCCAAGCAATACTTGCAGGTAACATAGAGGCACCATTCAAGATTTGCCTCAGAAAAGATCTATGTATGTAAAATGAGTTAAAGATAACTTGCTGACTTGTAAAAGTTTAGGTCAATACTAAATCTAATCAGCATGTATTTTGTCCACTGGAGTGTTCCTCGCCTTGTGGTATGCTTATTCTTGCATGTTTTTGGGACAGTAATTTAAGCTTAAACATACATCTGATAAACAGTCGAGAAAGAGATAGTGAATAGAATCACAACTTGCCTTGTCCCAAAGAAAAGCAAATCAACAAAGTAAGGGCTAATTACTAACACTTCAGCAATAATGAAATTCCACTAGTTAATGTTTTTTCAGAAAATAATGTAGTGCGCAATCAACTGATACATATGAGTGTACAATTAACTTCCCCACCTGAACTAAAACTTCCAAAATGAAAATTTCTGGCTTGGTGTTCAAGAAAAAACATGCTACCTGCTCTTGAATAATACTTCTTGCCTCAACAAGCTGAGCTTCAAGCTCAAGTTCTCTCTCCGACACCTCAGAAGTGAACTCTGCACCCTTTTGTGCATCTTGAAGCTGAACCATGCGCTCCTTCATTTTATAAGAAGCAGAATTTTACATTAGAAAAGTTATCTCCTTCTTTCTTTCAAAAAAATTACACCAGGTTGCTTTGTTAGCGCTTAATTATACCTTTATTGAACTCATCTTTGTTCTGAGGCTTTCTTCAATTTGATCTCTGGCCATGTGAAGAGGCAGATCAAACATGTCCTGTAAAGTACAAAAATGAACCTTGTTCTAGCAGATTGAAGATGAGCATTACTATGACCTTTTTATCTCATTCCAAAATTATGACATACCGTCCTCCCACCCAAAGGGGACTGTGACGGGTCAGCATCTGACCTAGTATTGATAGGAGAAGACTGCTTCCCATTCGGAGCATTCAAGAATTCACGCATATCAGCCTGGATTTCAGGAATGATTTAGAAATAAATCTTTATAGAACTAAAGAATCCTTCCAGTGCAAACCGTGCAGTATATAAATAATGTACTAGGACAAATTCCTTATAAATTCTATCACTGTTCCATACTAATCATTTATAAATCTTGTACTCCACCCAGATACTCAAACATGACAGAACATAGGAGGCGAGCATAGGGAGAACTCAAGCAAGGCAATGACTTATAGTCACTTCAAGTGGTAGTATACAAAATAAGCACATAGTGAACAAGACCAATAATAACATCTTAACAGGTAAAGAAACAAAGGAGAGAATATGTATGTATTATATTGCTTTCACTACTAAGTAACAGTGTTATTCAGTTGGCAAATAATGTTGACCCCAATTTGTCTAAGATCTTTCCTCGTCTAACTTGAGAAATGCTAACAAATTATAAGGGGAAGATTGAGTAAAGAGAGTTAAAATTACTTTTGATGCAGAGCCTTGGGTTGAAAAATGACCTGAATCGCATGGAAAACAATTTATGCTTTCACAAACTCATTTTCTTAAAGATGCACAACCCAAGCACTAATTAAATATAAAATTGCATGGAGCGATAAGTAAATTTTGAAAAATATTAAAAAACATGAGATGACATCACTAGCAATCTTCCAATACATTTTGACCATGCCTGAACAATAAAACATGGGTCCACCCTGGAATTTATCCTTAAGGGAACAATTTATGTCTAAAAAAAAACCCATAACAAAAAAGACATTTCATCAAACTCATCATAAGTCTATACGATTAAAGATACCTGCATTGAACGTAATAATGTCCTCAAATCAGCATTTTCTGCCATCAATTCTTGATTTTTTGCTTCACAAGTATCCACCTACAAGCAGCAACTATCAATGACATGTTTGTCCCTCTTAGTAACTTAAACAAGCCACACATTACTTACAATCTTTTTGTAGAAATCATTGTCAGCCTTCTTCCCAGTCCATGTCCCACGCTGCCGACCTTCTTTCTGTCAGAATATTAGAGATGCTTGAGGAGACAAAACTAAAAGAATCTTACAGTAATAGAAGATACTAACAGCAGATTCACCTGCAGTAAATTCATAATTTCCATGCCCGATCTAGATTCCTTCTTTTTCTCCATTACTACTTGATTAAGACGCTCCTGCAGGAAATGACATGTTGATTACCTAGATATTCTTGCCCCAAATCTCTTTATGTGATATACTGTCCTTCTTCAAAGTTCAATATTTGTATTTCATTTAAGAAACTAATAAGCCATACAAAACATCGCACCTGCAACTTTACATACTCTTTTTCTTTCTTCTTCATCTCATGAATCTGTTGAGTTCTCACTTGCTGACATCAAGTACCATGTTATAATTTATAATATTGCAAAATGTGTATATCCGTATGACAAGAAGAAGGTAAATTGTAAACCTGGTTACCCAAAACCATCTTCTGAAATTCATCTCGCTCCTGCTGCAACTTATCGATCTGAGTTTTGAAAGCTGCTGTAGATTTCGCTTCCTATTGGTTGAATAGTTACAAAATCAGAGGAAACTATTACTAAAAGATAACTCAGTTGAACTTTCAAAATGAACACACTGGACGCACCGTTCTCGTCATACTAGCTATCTCTCTATCTTTAGCAGATAACTGGGATTCCAGCCTCTCGACTTTAGCTTCCAATCTTGAAATGTCTGATAAGAGCCTGTCATACAATAACATGCAAGTCACCTTCTTAACAAAATTATGATCAAGTTTCCAAATACTGAATGCATAACGCCCTTAGGCTACAAAAGAGTAGTCACTATAAATGCCCCAAATAATTTGTAAGTATCATCTGTGATCGGCATAAAATTGGCAATGTACTAGTGCATCATCTGGCTGTCCAGAAAATTGAATTATTTCCTAAACTACAAGTCTACAATAAACTGAAAAAATTAAAACCTACTAAGTCCCTGCCTATGTTCCTTCCCATCATCAAAATTCCTCAAATTAGTATGTTCACGATCTACATGATTGGAAACGGAATTCATTAATAAGTACCGTATTGAATAAATGAAACAAAATATGTTTGCTGAGTGCCAGAAACATGTTAAAAGGAATTAACAGGAGTGGTAATTGCTTTATTACACTCAAGGTGCAAGAAAGGAAAAACAAAGTCTTTCCTCAATCTTCTACTTCAGTTTTCTTATATTGGTTTGTTGGGACAAAATTTACAAGCTAAACCTAATTATTCAACTAGGTAAAATTTCATCAAAGCAAACCATGCAATAATCCTTGTCAGTATAAACCATTGTATAACAGTAAGTAGTCAAAATTGTTATAACAATTTACATAAGAACATAGTAAGTGCAAAATAGTTACTCCCTCTGTTCCACCATTGTTGGCTCGTTTTCCTTTTTAGGTTATCCCACTATTGTTGGCTCCTTTCAAAAAAGGAAATAATTTTGCAGTAAAAAGTACCTCGAATTTCATGTAACACACTATTTTACACACAAAACACAACTTTCCTTAATATACATACCAAAAGAAAGGAGCTAAGAATAATGGGAGCTAAGAATAATGGGTCGGAGGTAGTACAACAATCTACAATTATACTTAATGGAAATGCTACCGTTGCCTCTGCTCATTGGCGGACTCCCGATATTCAACATCCCGCTGTCTCTGCTGCAACAAAGCATGTATACAATTGCAAGTCCTTGCTACCGATACCTATTTTAAAAAAATAAAAAATCAATCCACATTAAACACATAGCAAAACAATTACTACAAATATAAGCTCTAGAAAAACTTCAAAATTCAAAAATAAGAGTAACTCACGGGATCATTAGAAAAGAGATCGAGTGAAGCGGGGAAGCCAAAGGTGACGAGGGTGTTATTCAAATACTTGGCGCAGTGCTCCAAGTTATTGAGATCCGCAAACGCATACTCACTGACCAAATAATGCTTCTGAATTAGCGAGTAAAAAATTGGGGAAAACGCGAATTTCTTATATTATTATTCCACATTTTTCCCTATCTTCCGCCATCACGTTGCACAATAAAACATAAAATAAAAAAGAACTACATTCTGTACTGTTTATATCTTACCTCATACTTAGAGTAGCCGGATTAGTTGATGATCTCTGTAGAAGAACAGCAAGAAACACACATGGATTTACAGTGAGTTAAAGGAAAATGCAGTAGCTGACATGGTTCATAAACGAGTGAGAGAGAGAGAGTCTACTATGGGATCGGAGCTCGTATCAGTTGGAGGCATTTGCAGAGTGAGGAATGTAGATCTGGAAACAATGGTGGTGGAAATTTGAAATTGAAATTTACGAGAAAGAAAAGAAGGGGTTAAACGAAAGGAGACATAAAAAGCCCTGTTTTTGTCCTTTTCTTTTTTCTTTTACTTTTTCCTTTTTATGATAATAATCTGAAAAAACTTTTTTTTTTATTTCAAATCTATTAGCTTTTAATCAACTGAGCTAAATCGACGGAAAGGAGTTTATGCGAAGTTATGCAGTGTTTTTATTTGTGGAGATTTTACTCAACTTAATTTTAACATATGCTGTTATTGCATATTTTGTTTGTTAAGTTTTTATAAGTTAGTTCCAATAATTGTATTATTGTATCACTCACATAACAACAAGCACCATGCTGTATACTTTTATTTGGTGTAATCATTTAAATATTCAATTCACATATATATAAAACACACTTTTTAAGAATATGCAATATACAAATTTATTTATTTTTATTTTAGATAGCTAAATCTATGTTGCCTTATATTTTTTTTCTTTAACAAAAAAACAATTGTTTCACTTAGCAAATAAATAGGCTAAATAAGCATTGTGCCCTCCACTAACTGATTCGAGGCAAGACGTGTACAATGCATCTAACTTTTGTATTTTCACTACAAACATATTATCTACGTCCTATCCAAGATTATCTGTTTTTCTTTTTGAGTTGTCTCATCCAAGATGATCTATTTCCTTTTAGGAAATAATTATTTCTTCAAAAGTTATGTGAGCTATATACTTTTTATCAATTTAATCAATTTATATTCTTCTCATAAATAATAATATCGAAAAGAAATGGATCGTTTTGGATGAGACGGAGTGAGTAATAAATAAGTAATAAATTGCACAAGCTATCTAAATAAACTGGCTTCTGAGAAAAGTCATCAACACTGTAAATTAGCATTCAGGAAAAGGCAAGAAAAATATGAGTATTTATGAGTTTAAAGGCCACTTACAAAACTTGAAGATAATGTTTGAAATTTCATAATATTCATGAAAATATCAACAATCTTAATGTTAATAACCTGTAATTATTAATTTAATTTTTAAATGATTATTCTATCTAATGATGAAAATATTCCACGATTATCATTTGAGATTCCCAATTGCAAGTTTGTATCTATCTCACATAGTCACGTGACACATTAATGATAATATTATTATATTCGATATACACTCACGTGATGTCGATCTTATGTAACGACAACGATACTTTTTCAATATAGATAATATTTTTTCAATAATACTTTTTTCAATAGAAATTATATTTTTTCACCGTAAAATGATACTTTCTATTTATAATATAAAAGTAAATAATAATTTTCTTCACTATAAATGTACTATCTACGTCCCATTATTCTTGGTTCCTTTCTTTTGGCAAGTAGATTAGAAAGATTTATGTTTTGTGTGTAAAGTAATGTGTGATACGAAATTCGAATTACTTTTTAGTGTTAAATTATTTCTTTTTTTTTAAAGGAACCAATAATAGTGGGACAACAAAAAAAGAAAAAAAGACCAATAATAATGGGACTGATGAATTATTTTTCTTTATCATAAATGATACTTTTTGGACATCTCTACCTAGGATCGACCCCACAGAAGTTTTTGTGATATTCAGAATATCTGAATACACTTGTATATCTTTGTATCAGTCTTCTCCACTTATATCTTTAGAAATAAAATTGATAAAATGATAAAGTTTAACAATAATATATTAAATATTTATGATTGCCTGGGCCGCAGGGAGTAAAAGGGCTTAGGATTTGGGACGGCCTCTCTCTCTTTTTTTAGATATAAAAAGTAGCCACACAGTTCAAGGTTTTCTTTCTTTTAAGTTGCAACTTAAGGTTTTATTTAAGGGTTAGCATATAAATACATGAACTTTGATGTGATTTTGGTTTTATACATGAATTTTAAAATGAGTATATAAATATACGAACTTTGATATAATTTTGATTTTGCACATAAATTTTAAGATGGGTATATAAATACAAGAACTTATTAATTTTATTAATTTTACTACGATTTATTTTTCGAACAAATTGAAACTGACATGATATTAGATATGATGAGTTGATAACGACGTAAAAATAAATGAATAAATAAAATATAAAATAAATATTTATACTTGGTAAAACACGCATATTGACTCACTAACACACACAAAACACATATACATTTCACGAGAAATAAAGAACAAAATAAAGGAATATAACACAAACACACAAAACGAAGAGAACACTTCAAAATTTTAAACTCATCATTTATAAATGGAGTAAATAATGAACAAGTAGACTACTACAAATGTCTTTTTCTTCTTCACATCTAACGTTAAGATTTTTACAATCATTGTCAACTCATCATATCAAATGTCAGTATGGGTTTCAATTTGATCGAAAAAATAAATTGTGTTAAAATTACTATAATTAATAAGTTCGTATATTTGTATACTCCTTTTAAAGTTCGTGTGCAAAACCAAAATCAATCAAAATTCGTCTATTTATATACTCCTTTTAAAATTCATGTGCAAAACCAAAATCACATCAAAATTTGTGTATTTATATATCAATAACCCTTTATTTAATATCTCTTTTAAATTTTTCCACATTTCAATTTTCCCCAGTATATAGAGTTATTTATTTCATTTTCAGTTTTTAAGTTGATGATACTAGTATTCGTTCTTGGTTCTATTCACATTCCATATCTGACTCAAATTTGCAAAGTATGTTTACTATCCATCTCATCGTCATGCTATGCGACGCGACGATATCATTACTATCATGCTCATGATATACTAGACCAAGTGGAAAATGAAATTTATAATATGATTATCACAATAAATTATGCTTTGATTTCTCATAGAAAAGTTGAAAAGCGAAAAATAATCTTATACAGAGCATTCGTATATTTATAAAATATAAAGAATAACATTATAGAACACAAATGGCTCATAGTAGTTGTTAGGCTAACTTCATTTCAGAGAGCTTATAAGATATTTTAAGAATTTATAAGATGTTTCAAGAGTTTATAAAATAAAATGTCCTAAGAGCTTATAAGTTATCAGAGTATTTAGATAATTTTGCGTATAAGCTATAGAATATTTGTGAGTTAGAGAGAGAAAGCCATAGTTAGAGAGAGAAAAAATTGACAAGAGATAAAGTTGATACTGTATATGTAGAAAGTAATAACCATAGTAAAATTATTTTGATAATTCATTGTACGTTGCTTTTAAATCTATGAAAAAATAAGTAGGATCGGAGAACTTACTTTTAAGGGAGCTTATAAGCTTTTGGAACTTATTTTCACAGTCTATAAATTATTTATGAATTTATTTTGTCAAACACTTTGCATGAACTTATAAGATACTAAATAACTTACAAGTGAAGAGCTTATAAACTCAACCCTCTAAATCGAGTTGCAAAACATCTCCATCGAGCTAACTTGGGCTTATTTTCTTTTGAATCTGTGCCAGTCTCAAATAACCTAGCGTAGCCCATCCCAACCCATTTGCCACGTTAGCCCAAAGCAAAAAACTCTTTTGCGCAATGTCTTCTACATGTACTTTAATAGATGTAATATTTTTGAGTTGTTAATGGATTGAATAAATATATGTTTCTTATCTGCTACATCATTAAACCATTTTATGTACCATGTCACAGTAGCCAACTTTACGAACAATAGAAACCTACCCTCAGGATCCTGTTGGGAACTTCTACTTCCACCACTCCGTCCAATTAGTATGATATTGTCCGCTTGGGCTGAGCCCGCACAGAATTGTTTTTGGGCTCCTTCCCAAAATGCCTCATACTAATTAGGAGTTGGTTTCTTAATATATAGAAGACAATTCTTCTTCTTCTCTTCGATGTGGGATTGAGTTTGCACCATACCCAACAATCCTCCCCTCAAACCAAGAACTACATCATGTCCTCCCCTCGAACGACAATCCGAACCTCTTGCACCATCGTTACCACCGAACGGGACTCGTCGCCTGACCATTCTTGCAGGAAGACTTTCGACACAAAGAACCACCGGATTCAATCGTGAGGTCACTGGGGTTCACCTCCATATCGGAAATTAGTCTTGTCCCGCCCACGTATTGGGCCCAGTCGAACCGTCGGCTCTGATATCACTGTTGGGGACTTCTACTTCCACCACTCTGTCCAATTAGTATGATATTGTCCGCTTTGGGCCGAGCCCGCACGGATTTGTTTTTGGACTCCTTCCCAAAAGGCCTCATACTAATTAGGAGTGAGTTTCTTAATATATAGAAGACAATTCTTCTTCTTCTCTTTGATGTGGGATTGAGTTTGCACCATACCCAACAGATCCTGATGTCGATTAATTGCAGGAAATATCTACACGTACAGCTACTTTAAATAATTAAAATAAAATATGTAAGTGGCAACTGAAACTAGTGAATGCTTATTATATGTCACAAGTTGTATGGTAATATACGTGTGTATTTTACAGACAATAAAACACATGTGAAGCATGCATGTCCTACTACGTGAAGAAGATACTTAATAATTTTCTAATGCAGATGCCTACCATATAATATATAGGTTCGAGAATATTGAGGAAACTTTGGTTCGAGATTTTATTGTATTAATTTAGTGATTGGTGACAAAGGCAGTACATAAGATAATCGAAAAACATATAATCTCGTGAAACATATGCTTTGTTACTTATAGTTATTAGAAATTAATTACTAGTATAACTTCTGTTAGAGTTGGTTAACTCTGACTAAATCTCCTCAATATAAGGAGTTAGTTATTTTTAGTGTTTTGTCTTTTTCTTCTCTTTGGTATGCAGGTTACGAAATATTTCGCGGGATGCGATGGTAACACATCGAAGAACACGGAAACATATCGTTAGAGATCAGGGTGGACTAAGTCTGTTCAGTTCCTATTTTCCAGGAGCAAGTTAAGCAACCATCTACCACGACTTAGTCACATCTTTAGTGGGCCAGATCGTGGTTCATTACATGCAGTCGAAGGCCTCTCAACTCCTATAAAAGGAGAGGCAAAGCGACAGCAAAAAGGGCGCAATTCCTGAAGAATTATCTGAAGATCTGTTTATGTTGTTGAGTCTGTTTTCGTAACATTTCCAATATCACACGAGTGTTTTAACTTCTAATGGTGTTAGAAGGTTGTTCTTTTTAGTACACGAGTGGTGTGAAGAAATATTTAGTATTTTTCATATATCTTGACAGATAGCTTCTTAGTTTTTTCATAGATCTTGATAGATAGTTTTAGTACTCAACTTTCCGACTTTATCTTGTGGTAAAGTAGTGAGTTTTTGTAACGTTCACTGTAAAAACTTATAGTGAATAATTTCGTCATATTGGCATCTACAGATTATAATTTAATCTGTAGAAAAGTTTACTTCGGTGTTCTTCAAGTTTTTAATTTCGCTGTTTTACTCTGTGTGTGGATAACGGTCTACATAACAGTTTTGTGTTTAGGCGAAGCAACACTTTCAATTGGTATCAGAGCTCACACTCGATACAATGAGTGAGATCCTGTCAGGTATCTTCGCTATATTTTCGCCATGGATTCAAACAATTCGGGTATTATCGACCACCAATCTTGAATGGATCGAATTATTCGCATTGGAAGACCGGTCGCTCATACATCAAGTCCATTGATGTCAAAGCATGACGATGCAGTGGAGAACGGATGGTCATCCCAAAGACCACCGATGTTCGAGGCGATGTTACCCCAACACCGTCGCGCACGATGGACAAGAGATCAGGTTGACGATGCAAACTTCAACGAAGGCCCTCAATGCCATTTACGCATCCGTGGACATGATAATGTTCAAATTGATCAAAACGGTAGCTCTGCGAAAGATGCGTGAGATGTTCTTCAACGGCATCGTGAGGGTGACACAAGTATAAAGAGTCTCGACAGATTCTCACTTCCAAATTCGATAATATGAAGATGGGAGAAGATGAGAACATCAACGACTATACCGAGAGGATATTGGATATTGCCAATGAGTGCCAAGATCTTGGTGACGCGATAAGTAACAAGTTGCTGGTATCCAAGGCTCTTCGAACTTTACCCGTAAGATTTGAGATGAAGGTCACGGCTATTGAAACATCTCAAACGGCAGCCATTGAGTTCATGGATCTCATGAATTCACTCAAGACATACGAGATGAATCTGGAGGAGAAAGGTGCAATCAATAAGAAGCCGAATGTTGCCTTCATCGCCGGGCGCAACATCCGTGGAACATCGCGGAGATAATCGAGCCAGATGATTAAGAGGAGCTGCAGGAGATCAATGCTGGCGATGATGTTGCTCTAATCACCAAGAAATTCAACACCATGGTAAGAAAGATGAACAAGGCGAAAGTTCAAGCTAGGCATATGGATCAAAATCATCGAATGGTCGAATATCCGCCTTCAAAACCTCAAAGCTTCACTCCACCAAGGCCGTGAGGAAGTCTTTTTCCTCAGACACGTTTAGGTATGATTCCTCTAACATCGATGGTATCCAATGCCGTGAATGCAAAGGGTATGGTCACTATACGAATCAATGTGCGAACACGCTAAGAAAGAGAGGAAAGTCATACAGGGTATCATGGAGTGATGATGGTCGAGTTCTTCGAAGAGGTAAATAACGACAGCGACGCTGCGACCAGCACTGTTGCCACAACACTCCACGTCGCGGATTGCCAAAACATTGTCGACTATGAGGGAGATGCGATCGGTTTGATCCAAGATCAAACGGTATGGTCTCGACTATTATTCAAGTTTGTTTTGCTTAAATGCTCTTGTGAATGATACAGATTGTGAGGGCGATTATGATGAAGACAATATCGCTATAGTACAAGAGTTGAAAAAGCTATACGACGAGCTACTTGAGAAATGAAAAAGACAAAGTCGAGATCTTGAGCTCACATCGAGAGAGAATACGAGGCGTAAAGCATCTGGCTAAGCTTGAAGTCTTGGTAACACAAAGGAAGTCGAACTAAACAAGGTGACTGTCAACTTGAAGTGGCACAAGGTACATTCAGAAAGTGGAACACAGGAACGTCTAAATTAGATGATGCTTTGTTAATAGGTAAAACAGACATCTTCCGGTTTAGGTTTTACGATATTCCTAACACTGTTGTTCCCACTATTACCGCCACAAATGGAAAACCACTCGTGAAAGAAGGTGAGCAGTAAAAGGGTAAAATGACACGAAGAAAACATAGAAAATACGTATGTCATTATCGCTCTACACTGGTCACATTAGCCTTTCGTTATAAATCAAGGCTGATTTTAATGGACATAGGATGATGCCTAGGTCATGTTATACGATCACACGTACGTATCCCGTAATCGCTTCACGCATACCGCAAAGCAAACACGACCAATGTAGGAATTGACTCAAAAGGGTTTGGGTCAGGAAATATGATGCAAAATGCCATGTTTTTATATCTTGCATTGAAAACTAACATTTCGTGTTCATGGTATTTTGATAGCGGTGCTTCCGATCACATGATGTGTAATGTAAACCGCCTTGCCAACTATGAGTCATATGATGGGGTAGTGTATCATTTGGAGGTGGTTCTAAAGGAAAAATCATAGGTAAAGGACTCCTAAATGTCTAAGGTTTACCGAGCCTCAAGAATGTCTTACACGTACAAGGTTTAATGGCAAATCTTATAAGCATAAGTGAATTATGTGACGAGGAGTTGCAAGTGAAATTTGACAAAGATTCTTGTGAGGTCTATGATGATAAGAACACATGTCTCATGAAAGGACGAGATCACCGATAATTGTTTTATGGTCGACGAACCAAAGTGCAATAAGGCACAAATTGATGAGAGTGTGTTATTGCATCAAAAGTTAGGACACACTAACTTTAGAAATCTTGTGAGTTAAACAAAATGGGCGATCGTGGACTACCCAAGTGGCGTGTCGGAAAGGTGGTATGTGGTGATTGTCGAAGGGAAATGCAGACCCATGTTCCCCACGTTGTATAACATCGCGAACAACATTATGGTACAACACACTGTTTGAGCCGCTTCACATGGACTTAGTAGGGCCTGTCGAGACCAAAGCTTGGGAGGCAATAGGTATACATATGTCATTGTGGATGATTTTTCAAGTACACATGGACATTCTTTACGAGAAAAATCGACACGTTTGAAACGCTTAAAATCCTCTTTGCTAGAATTTTAACATGCTTGGTGTTCAGTGTCGAGGATCCGATCGGATCATGGAAGAGAGTTCGAGAATATCTCTTTCACAAATTTTTGTGAGAAAATGGAATTTTCAAGAATTCTCGCACAAAACACCTCAACAAAATGGTGTAGTTGAGCGCAAGAATATAACTCTAATAGAAATGGCACGAGTTATGTTAAGCTCGAAAGGTCTGTCAAACGTTTTTTGAGGTCGTTAACACCGCATGTCATATTAACAATCGTGAACATCCGACTGGGTTCCTTCCAAACCCGTATGAAATTCGAAAGGAAGGAAACCTAACCTCAAATATTTTCATGTGTTTGGGAGTGTTTGCTACATCTTGAATGATAGAGAGTATCTCACCAAATTTGATGAGAAGAGCGTTAAAGGAATTTTCGTAGGGTACTCTCTAAATAGTCAAGCATACCGTGTGTATAATATGAGATTACGGACCATTCAAGAGTCCGTAAATATTGTTTTTGATGATCTTGCTAATCTCGCAGGGAAAAGGCAAGATGAGAATGTGACTGAATTGATAGAAGATTCAGAGAATCCTATCCAACAGGATGTTCGCAGTAGTGATGTCACCACTGCTGAAGCCACAGCCACTGGAACAGCTACACAAACATCTGAAGGTTCCAGTGACACGGAGGATGAAGCTGAAAATGACGTCCAACAACAAAAAAAACGAGATCCTCCATGAAGAATACGTAAGAATCATCCAATCTCTCAAGTCATAAGTGATGTTCAAGATGGTGTTCGAACACGAGGTACAACACCATTAAACAACTGAGAGATGGTATGTTTTTCATCCATATGTGCTTCAATGCGGGTTTTATATGTTTCGTCTCTAAAATTGAGCCTAAGAACATAAAAAGCTTTGGGTGATGAGTTACGGTCATTGCTATGCATGATGAACTTAACCAATTTGTTCGAAATGATGTGTGGTATCTTGTTTGAGGTGTTGACGGGAATGTTATCGAACAAAGTGGATTTTCAAGAACAAATCGAACTAATTTGGTGTCATAATTCGCAACAAAGCCGAGACTTGTCGCTGAGGATGTACTCAAGTGGAAGCGCATGACTTTGACGATACATTTACACGGTTGCACGCATTGAGTCCATACGGTTGCTCCTAGCCATTGCATGTTATTTGAACATCAAGCTATATCAAATGGATGTCAAAGAGCATTCCTAAATGGTGAACTCAAAGAAGAGGTATCGTCGAACAGCCCAAGGATTTGAAGATCCACATAAGCTAACTATGTTTTCGGGTTAAAGAAAGCATTATACGGTCTTAAGCAAGCACCGAGAGCATGGTATGGTCATTTAACAAAGTTCTTAATTGATTTCGGGTTTGATCGAGGAATCTTGATAGAACATTGTTTATAAACGAAATCAAGACAACATTCTTATCACACAAATTTATGTGGATGATATGATAGTTGGATCTACCTCACAAAAAATGCTTGATGAGTTTGCGGTGCTATGTCGTCTAAATTTGAGATGAGCATGGTAGGAGAACTAACGTATTTCAGCCTCCAAGTCAAGCAAATGGATGATGGAATTTTCGTGTCCCAAAGCAAGTATGCAAGGGATATGGTGAAAAAAATCGAGCTAGAATGAGCGAAGCATATGAAAACGCCAATGGGGTCAAGTGACAAACTGACCAGAGATGATGCTGGAGAAGATGTTGACCCAACACTCTACGGATCAATGATCGGAAGTCTCCTATATCTCACGACCCACGACGGATTTAATGTTCGTGTTTGTTTGCACAGTACCAAGCTGCTTCAAATGTCACATCTTAAAATTTGTCAAACGTGTTATCGGTATGTTTCGAACACTTGGACCTTGGCATTTTCTTTTCAAAAGACACGAACATGAATTTGGTTGGATTTAGTGATTCGATTGGTGAGGATACCGATGATAGAAAGAGTACAGTGGGGACTGCTTTTATCTTGGAAATAATTTGGTGTCTTGGCATAGTCGTAAGCAAAATTGTGTTTTTCTATCATCGCCGAGGCGATGCATGAGCAATGGAAGTTGTTGTACACAACTCCTTTGGTTAAAACAAATGCTTAACTATGGTATTGTGAGCACCGAGCTTTAGTATCTCGTGATAACATAAGTGCAATCAATATCTCTAAGAATCATGTTCAACATTCTAGGACGAAACACATAGATATACGACACCACTTTATAAGAGATTTGGTGGAGGATGAGGTAATCAAGTTAGATTATGTGAAACCGAAAAACCAAATCACGATATTTTCATAAAGCCCTAGATCACGAGAGGTTTACAGTCTTCGAGATCTCTTGGTCTTTGCTCTCGCCAATAAAGCTTGAATGTATTTGTTTGTATCACAAAATTATAATATCCGAAGGTGATACAACTGCTTATTTGATAACACTTATTGTGTTAAGGTTTGTTATCTAACATGTACTCCTAACGCATGACTCAACATGATGAAGAATATTTAGTAATACAAAAACACCAAAGTAGTTTGGGGCACGGAGTTCATGACGATGCTACCTTACAAAACAGTGCAGACCATGATTGCATTCGAAAGCGATAACGGTCTGTAATCGAATTTTACATGGGACCATATTTATATGTTTTATTCGATTAAAATGAGCCTATGTTTATTGAGATGTTATGATAACAACTCAGTATAATACCCCTATAAATCCGTGAGTAATCCTGATTTTTCGGAACATCTTTCCTTTGATCCCCTATATTTTTGGAGATGTCAGCGAGAATCGGTTAAGGTAGTATCACATTTTATCTTAATCTGATTATATCTAAACTAATCCCCATTTGTCTCCTATTTTTGTGGCGTTTTATTCTGTGATTTTCGTTTCTTAAAACTAGGGTTTCGTTAAAGAGATATATTTGTATTTATGTCAAATCGGCAGTGTGCTTATCCAATTGACTGTAGCTCTGCGTATAAAGCTGCCGCACTGACACTCGATCAAATCACTGAATGCCGTACTCATTGCAAATGCTTGAATAACGTCCCATTTTTATCTCTTTCAAATATTTTGGTACGTTTAACCTTTCTATCTTCCGAAAAATGGATCCAAAGAATCGCCGTCTTGCTCGTCGGACTTGCAAAATTTACGAAAAGCTCGCCCAACTTCAGCAGGCGTTGGCATCAACGTAAAATCGACCGAGGAACCCATTCCAGTGCGACACGATGGATGTACCGGAGAAGATTTTAGCTCTGAGATGGAACCTTTAAGGCAACCTCTATTCGATTATCGATCCCGAATAGGTGAGGCATCAAACATACGAGAATGGGAAGAAAGAAAGAGGCAACCATGCCTACAAGAAGATCCGAGCGGATTCCAAGACAACCACGTCGAGGAGGTCCGGTTCGCCATGAGGATCGACATTCTTGGTGAGTCACCGAAAATTCCCACCGTCGAAGGTCAAGAAAGTCCGCTCACCGAAAAGCTACCTCGAAATTGGTGATCTCGTGATAGCGATCTGCGTCGACAACGCCTCGAATCAAACGACATAACATCTGGATCCCACAGCGACTCATCCAATCCTCAGGAGGAGGAAACACGTTCGAAACCAAGCAAAGAGCATGGCAAGTCTTCTTCAAATTCCAGTGACGATGATATTTCACTAGGTAAAATACTCCAGAAGCTAAAGAGAGCGGCAAGATTGAAGGGAAAAAGAAAAGAAAGCAGTGCATGACTACGGATCCACTATTCCGCCCTTGTTCCTACAACCGCTCAAACCTCTGTTCTCGACTATTCAAGCATCTTCATCTATCGATCCACCGCACCTCCGAGTCCCTACTACGAGGAAGAAAATAGGATTCTAGTTAGAGAATCCATCAATGTTTGCCGATTCGACATTGAAGTGGAAAGAGCCCTCTTTCAAGTTTTACTCAAAGGAATGCCAAAGCGTTGGTAGCAATTCAAGCACTTAAAATGCTTGAATGAGAGGAAAATTGATGAGGTAACCTTTTCTCAGTACAACCTTGTTAATTTTCTTAAGCAAAGAGGGCTTTTGAACACTGTCGCGACTATATATCCCTATCCGAAGAATGTTATTAGACATATCTATGCTAATATGGATAAGTCTTTTGTTGATTGCACATCGAATAAATACTGCCAGGTGTATTTCGAGACACAAAATTTTAACATTTCTGCGTGCGAAATTAATGCATTCTTTGGGATAGATGAGTTGATTAACGATGTGGTCTGTTGAGGACTATGATCTAGTAGCGTAAGAGATCACGGTGGGAGAGTCGGGAAGTGGAAAAATCCGATGTCAGTGGTACCGACATATTGATAACTCTTGTAAAGAGTTATTATGTAACCTTTATGATAATAACCTCGAGTATTGTGTGTTCATTGGTGTGTTTGTGTTGCTTGGTGTGTTTATGTTGTGTTTTCGTGTGTGCGTGTAGGATTGAGTTGGGTGCTTTTAAGGGTTTTATGTTCTTTTAAAGCTTTATTTAATCAATCTATGGCATGTAGCGGGAACGACAGTGAAGACGATCTTTGAAGTCCGCCGAGTCAAAGCCAAGCTCCATGTCGAACGCATGAACAAGGAATTTGAACTCGTGAGCGAGCTTGACTTCAAATACGAGGAAGGATAGAACGAACAAGGCTGGAGTAATGCGAGCAAGGTCGGTCGAAAGACGAAGTCAAAGCTCAAAGGAAAAGTGAAACCGGGGATCTTTGGGCGAAGTCTTGAAGCCAAGCTCCGAGAGAATCGACCACACTCAAGCTCGCCAGAGCCGAGCTCAAGAATGACGAGCTCATAAGCAAGTTGAGCTCAAGAATGATGAGCTCATAAGCGTGCCGAGCTCAAGAATGACGAGCTCGCAACAAAAGCCGAAATCTAGAGCGAAGTCGGTCGTAAGCGGAGAAGAGCCTGTCGATGGATGATCAAAGACAGTATGAAAGGTTTTGGTCAAGGCGAGGAGATCTGCAGACCACGACCACGTGGCATCCGCCACAGCGGCATAAAAGGGACGACGGGTTGTCATCCTGTCGAGCTATCGAAAAGGAATGAAAAATCGAGGTTGAAGTGGCTAGTGAGTGCGCCGTCTGCACCTACAAAAGAGCCGAGTTAGTTATTAAAAGGGACGAGACAATAGAAGAAAAAGCATTCGAGAGGAATCATTCAGGTAAGATCACAATCATTGGAAGAAGGAGGAATCGAGGAGCGACAACTTGGGAAAAGCCATCGGAAGAGGCGGCGATCGAAGAAGGCGCGTGATTCAGCGACAAGTTTCACTTTCTTTTCTCGAATTCCTTTAGCTTGTTATGGCTTTCGTTTATCTGGATATTGTTGAACAGCTCGCTATGAGCTAAATTTGTAGGACTTGATCTTTTGATGAAACCCATGCTCGTGTGACGAGTTCATTTCTATGCTTATCTTGATAAATTGTCATTCTTTTGGAGATTATTCATCTTGCTTGTGATTGATCACCATGGGTGGTATTTTAGCTCTATAATTTCTGGGAAGTTCTTATAGAGTGGAAAACAAGAGAGTGACGCAAGAACATGATTTAAATATTATGTGTGTGAATAGCGTAGGAATATGTGTTTACGCGTGACATAAATGAATGGATTAGTAAAGATATTCTAAGAGTTGTTTGGTATAGGAATATATCGAATGACTTATAGAATATAATCTTAAATTTGGAAAATACTAAGAATCGAGAAGTTCATGTCATGGTAATGAGTCGATAATAAAGTCAGTAGCATAGTTAATAAAGCATGGGTGGAATCGAGAGGTCAAGTCTATTTCTCATCCTTTTATCCATTGTTTAATCATATATTTGTCGAAATTTCACCCGCCAGTAGTAACATTCTCATAGTTTTGTTTCGTCTGCATTTTTTATTAAGTTGTTCTTCTGTTTAAATTTCTCTTGTTGTTCTCTTAAACAAAAATTGATTGGCGGCGTGATTTAAAAGTGCGATCCTGTGGATTCGATCTCGAATATTTCCGTGTATTACTTGTTGACTACGTGCACTTTCTTATATTTAATTGTGTTGCAACATATTATCAGACAACAAGTTTTTGCGCGCTGTCGGGATCGTCAATTATAAATTACGTTGATATTGCAATTTTGTGTTTAATTGTTATTAGTGGTTAGCTCGATTGTTTTCTTTTGCGTGAAAGCAGGCTCTGGATTGTGGTATATGCGCAAAGCCAAAGCGCAGGTATTATACCCGTTAGATCCAGAGATTGAACGTACTTTTCGTAGAGGAAGGCGACGTTAAAACGTTCGCAGAGCACAGGCCAGAATGGCCGCACCAGGAGGTAAGGGAGGAAATGCCATAGTCATTGCTGATGATCGGGAAAGGGGTATACGTGACTACGCTAACCCCAGATTTAATGAGTTAAATCCGGGAATTACCCGACCCGGCGAGCAAGCAAACCGATTCGAGCAAGCGGGTCATGTTCCAAATGCTCCAAAGAGTGGGCGATTCGATGGGCAAAGCCACGGAGGATCCACATCTTCATCTTCGGTCTTTCTTGGAGTCGATGACTCGTTCAAGTTACACAGTGTCTCGGCAGCGTTGAGACTTCGGTTGTTTCCTTTTTCACTACGAGATCGCAAAAGCTGAATGGTCTTCCATCGATTCTATCACTTGTGGAACGAGCTCGAGAAATTTTTAACGAAGCTACTTCCCCACAAAGAATGAAGATTTCAACGACATCATGTCGCTCGCAAATGATGATGAGTCGGTGCGAGGCATGGGACGTTATAGAAATGCTACGAAATGTCCTCACCGCGCAGTTCCGCGCATTCAACTCGAGACTTTCTATAAGGGTTAAACGCTCCACACGCTTTGTGCTCGATGCCTCAAATGGAGCTATTCTCTAAATCCTACAATGAGGCGTATGAGATCTTGGAAAGGATTGCAATAACAACGCCAATGGTCCATTCTCGTGCTAAGGGAAGAAATGCTTGTGTGTTGAGGTCGATGCCGACAAAGATTAATCGGCCGAAGGGCATCATGAGCAATATGTTAAAAGGCTTGCAAATAACCAATCCAGTTGTTCAACCAACAAGTGTTCGGTGTCGCACCCACAATGCAAGTGAAGCATGCGTTTATTGTGGAGAAGCATACTGATAGCGCCCATCAAACCCGACTCGATGTGCTACATGGAAATAAGAATGGCGGAGGAATAATCACTCACAAACATACAATCCGGGGATGACAACATCCTAATTTCGTGGGAGGCAGGATCGGACAAGTGGTGGTGGAAATTTTGAGAAAATACGATTCGGCAAAATTTCCTACCAAAGCATGACAGCAGCTCCACCTAAAACTATGGAAACTTTGATGAAGGAGTATAGCGAAAGATGCGATGTCTAGGACAATCCACTTCCCGAAATTTGGAGGTTCAGATCGGACAATTAGCCAACGAGATGAGGAATCGACCACTGGCATCTTCCAGTGACACGAAAAATCTCGAAAGATAAAGAACATGTCGAGGCTATCACTCACGAGTAGGAAGCGGTGCGAAAGCAGTTGCAAACCAAGAAGAGATGCGGTCCTCAAACCAAAAGCAAAGGCAGGGCAAACCCGTATCGAGAAGCGTCAGTGAATCCACTACAAAGCAATTGGACGAGGTGGTTTATCGTCCACCACCACCTTTCCCGAAGGTTGAAAAAAACAACAAGATACTCGGTTTGAGATTTCTAGATGTCTTAAAGCAACGCACATTAATATCCCATTGGTGGAGGCTTTGGAGCAGATGCCGAACTATGTGAAGTTCTTAAAGACATCCGACAAAGAAGAGACGTGCGGGTGAGTTCGAGCGTGGCCGACCGAGAGCGTAGTACCATGTTAAAGAGCAAAATTCCACCCAAATTGAAAGATCCGTGGGCTTTACAATTCCATGCTCCATTGGAGGGCGTGGCTCGGTCGTGCTCATGTGATTTGGGAGCAAGTATAAATTTAATCGCTCTCAATATTCGAGCTGGGATAGGAGAAGTAGACCTCTGACGGTGATCTTGCAGGTTGGCGATAGATCGATGGCTCTCCTAAGGAAAAATTGAAGATGTGCTAGTAAAGGTGGATACATTCATCTTTCCATGATTTCATCATTCGGATTATGAAGCGAGATCACGAGGTGTTATTATCTTGGGACGCCTTCTCGCTGCGGAAGGACTTTGATTGATGTCAAAAGCGAACTCACAATGAGGGTAAATGATCGAAGGTTACTTTTAATGTATTCAATGCTAGAGACCTGACGAAGTGAAGGAATGCTCGTAATTCAAGTATTGAGCGGTCGTCGCGGATAAAATCGGAACACTCGCTCTCGTGACGATAATGAATATGCCGAGCTCATGGGTTAGAACAAGAAGGGGCTCCAGTCCCTCTAACGAGAGATGCCGAGTGCCACCTCGTCAATGCTCGGATCACGGGACTCAGATCGGTCGGTCCGGTATCGACCTTGATAAGCGAACCTCAGGTGCTTAGTCGAAAACATTGCCCAACCACCGAAATATGCTTATACGGGCGGGGAAAACTCTTCGATAATCTTCACGCTCTCGAACGACGAGGAAGAATCACATTACGGTGTTGTAGCTCGAGAGCTATTGGTTGGTCGATCGCCGATTCAAATGGATCAGTCCTTCTTTGTGTATGCACAAGATATTGTTGGAAGATTGCCGCGCACTTCCATGACGCAGCCGTCTTAACCCGATGATGAAAGAGGTGTTGAAGAAGGGTTATTAAATGGTGGATCTTTGGAATCATTTATCCGATCTCGGATAGTTCTTGGTGAGCTTGGTGCGATGCGTTCTAAAAAGGAGGGTTACGGTGATTTCTAATGATCGGCAGCGATTCAACTCGGGTGATAGCAGGATGGCGTGTTTGTGGGATTACGAAATTGAACACGGCTACTAGGAAGACCATTTTCCTCGCCTTCATGGATCAAATGCTTGACAAACTCATTGGTAATGAGTTCTTGTTTCTAGATGGGTATTCTAGTTATCATGATTGCCATTCTTTAGATGATTAAAACCACCTTCACCTGTCCCTGACACTTTTGCTTTTAGAAGGATGCCTTTTGGACTCTGTAATGCCCTGCAACGTTCAGTTGCATGATGGTATATTTTTGGATATGGTGGAGAAGTCGGTTGAAATCTTCATGGATGACTTCTCGTATTTGGGATACTTTGAGTATGCCTAAATAACTGGGAAGGTCTGGAGCGTTGCGGCGAGTTGTGGGAAAATGCCACTTCAGGTGCGAGGGCATCGTGCTGAACCATCACATATCCAGGAAGGGATCGAGTGGGCATGAGCCGAGATCAGTGATAGATAAACTTCCACCCCCATTACATTGGGGTGTCGTAGTTTCTGGGGCATCGGGATTTTCTGAAGGTTTATAAAGGATTTTAAAATTTCAACTGGTCTACTTGGAGACGTAGGCTGGATTGTATCTGAAGCGCTTGGTTGAGCTTGTATACAATGTTTCGTTACCACATAACTCCATCGCTTTGAATACTTGATTGCATATATTCGTGTCCCTTATCTCATATATAGTTAGATCACGCGTGTAGAGATCACGAAGTGATGGATGTCAAGCTTAATGAGATATAAAAAGTCGAGTACGACTTAAGGCGAGTTGTCGCTTAGCCGCAGATAGATAAGAAGTGACTGACTTAGTTGCTTGTCTTCTAGCTCTCGACTATGAAGGATCACAAGTGAGATGTTCTTCTTCTCGTGTCGTGAAGAACCAAGATCTGGTGACTACGATGATCTAAACCTCAATAAGGTATTAGGTGAGTATGAGTTCTGACCATCACTTTGACTTGTTATGAGGAGGTTATATGTTCTAACCCAAGTTCTCGCATTCGGGTGGTGGCGTCTTGATGTCACGCTAGTTATCCAGATCGAGTCACGATCCGCTTTAGGATGACGCCCCTAAGAAGCTAAGGTTTATTGTACTAAACCGCAGTTGAGTTAGCTCAGTACAATAATAAGGTTGAGTGGTACTACTTAAGGAAATAAAGTTATTAGTCGCTTTAGTCGCCGATTGCTATAAATGATTAATGGACGCTCGATATCTTAAATACGGGATTCGTAATGTCTAAGTGCAAGCTCAACTTCGATAATAAAGGGTAAGTCAACATTCTTTCTAGTGGCATGATCGAATGTTTATAAATTAATTTATGTTCGGTTGAACATAAGATAATTAATTTATTTGAGGCCCATCTTTATTCCTACATTTGATCCTGGCTGGCCCATCGGCCGTAGCTAAGGAAAATCGGCGCCCTCATGCTCTCAATTGGCAAGATTTTATTCTCTTTATCCTAGGATATAATTATATTTATGGTATATGAGATCCTTTCCATATAAGATTATGGTAATAATCTTGAGAGTATGAAATAATCCTAGAAGTATGGAAATAATCCCAAGAGTATGGTAATATTCCATATAGATTATGGTAATATTCATATAGGATTATGGTAACATTCATAGGATTAAGGTAGTGCATTATAAATATAAGGTATGAGATAATGTCATGTTAATGCTCACATATGAAGAAGAATTTTCGCCATCCTTTTGGAGAGAATTTTCGAGAGTTTGGTGGAGCATTGGTGATTTTCGAAGCATTCTCCATAGATCGTCCTCACCGACGCTTGGAGATTGGGCAACCGGATACATGATCCGAGTCAAAGCACGAGTCCGATCCGTCGATCCGCTCTCGTCGTCCATCGACCTCTTGATCCAAGGTAAACACGTGTAAACCCCAAGCGTGTTGCGATTTAATTATATAGCGCAGCATTGGTTTATAATCATGTATGGTGAATTAAACACCCAAGATGGATCCTCGGGCGGGGTTAATACGCTTTCCTACATTGGTATCGAGCCGGGATCGATCTTGGCTCTTGGATTAATTCACGCTTTGATTATTACGTGCGTTTATAATTGTGGATCCGCTGCGTCATCGTGGCTCGTTTATTGTTTTTGTTGGTTTTGTTTTACACCACGAAAATCCGTGGTTAGATTTGATTTTTCATGTAAATCTTATCGTAAAGACGAAGACGAAGCGAGCAAGCGACGGCGGAACAGGGTTCTCGCGTCTTCGGGTGGTTTCTGGGCGAGTCCGTCGGTCGCTAGGCGATCGTGAGGGCTGCGGCGACGGGCGCGCGTTCACGCGAGATCCCCGGCGCTTAGCGGCAACTCGTCGCGAGATTACCCGCGAGTGCGCGGCGTGCGGCACGCAGGCGTGCAGGCCGCCGCGGTGCCCACTTGCAGCGCGAACTCGGGTCGCGGTATGGCGGCGGCGATGTCTCGTGACGTTCGGCGCAGGCGTGGCCGCAGCCGCGTGCTCGAGCGGTCGTGGTCTCACTAGGCGACCCGGCGACGCGGCAAACCCGGGCGCGGCGGAAGGCGTCTGTCTGGGCTTTGCCCAGCGCCCAAGACTTCTTGGGCGACCCGGTCCGCACTTTTCGTAATTTCCGTCCGGCCGTCATGCGAGGCCTATGTTGAATCCGGTCCGTGCCGGTGTCGCGAGCGTTTTGAAGTTTATGCTTGTAAATCTATGTAATAGATTAGATTTAAATGTCACTGTTTCACGATTGGGCGATGACGTTTTATTTTATTTTATCGCTTCATATGCATGTCGTGGATGTTTAAATTATGCGATGGATGTTATGTATGTTTATATTACGTTGACAAACCTTTAAGTGTTTTACGAATTGTACGCATAGTAAGTCATGCTAGGGTTTATCGCGTTTATCGCGTATTTTAGAATTTATGAGCATGTTTTACATGTCTGAGTTCTATAGAAAAGCATGCTAGATTACGTGATCTGCATGGACAAACCTTTGAATAAAAAGACTAGCAAGCAACCCGACAAATTAATTTTTCAAATTAAAATGTCAAGACCTCCACTTTTTGATCTCTAAACAAAGTGAGACGACCGTGACTGCGCACACGCGCTTGCTTGCCGTTTGCTTATCATAAGTTTGTTAGATGAGATTTCTAATAAAACATTTTAAATCTATTGAGAAGTGGGAGTTTCATGTGTAACGCCCACACGCCTAGCTGCATGCGCGATTTTAAGTTCTCTGAGATAGATATAAATGATAACAAATTGAATTGGAGGCGTATGGTCCGGTGAGTATACCAATTCTAAGAATTCATCTTCTTTGTTAAAATTGTGGTCATTGCTAGACATCACCTCAAGTACAACTTCCGCCAAGTCCCTTCTGCGATAGTGAGTGGTCATAGGATCCAATCATTAATTTCATTTGTCGGAGATAAGTGTGACTGGATTGAAATTAAACGACTAAAGGTATATTTTAGTCGCGTGGGTTCATGTGAAACGCCACACGCGGGCTTGATGTGGAATTCCTGGGCGATTGGAGGTTTCAATTAATATTGTTTTATCAAAAGGTTACAATATTATTGTACATATATGACGATCGTATGCTTATGTGTTTTACATTATCGCTTTCAGATATGTCTCTTACGCGATTATCAATATGCTCGCACAAAATCCGTTATCCGTCCAAATTTTATCGAGTGGAAAGCGAAACATGGAATATGTTCTTATCATGAAGAACACATGTTTGTTCTCTACTCTAAACCCGATGCCCTTCGGACGATCGACTAACGAAGCGGAGAGTCGCGAGACTTTGAATAAGTCAAACAATAGGCTAAATGCTATACGATGACACGATGTCCAAAGCTTGCAATCGAATCGATCGATGGAAGACGCGACGATATTTGGTCAAGTCTCGAGAGTAAGTTTAGGCAAGTCGGATCAGACATCTTCCCCACAATGAGAGAAATTCGCGTGTAAGATGGAAGAGGAAGTTCGTCCATGAACATGTCTCCCACACGACTCTCTCACGGATAGTCTTGATCGTTGGGAGGAGGTCGACGGCGGCCAAGGTCGATATCATCCTCAATACACTGCCCAAGTCTTTTGAGAACTTGCTGAATGCGATCATGAGCAAGACCGAGTTTACACTTAGTCATTGCTTAATGATCTCGCTGCTGAAGAGTTACATGGAAAAAGACATGCTCTTGCTGATCTAAGGGCCCAAAATTTTCAGCAAAATGGAAATAGAAAAGGTGCCAAAGGTGGTAAAGCGGGAAATAGCGAGTAATGGAGCAAGAACATGGTTGCACCGGAGGCTCAAGAAGCCAAGAGGAGAGGCAAGTGCTTCAAGTGCGGCAAGACGGGCATCGAGGCAGTCCAATGCTATGCTCAGGTCGCCGTTGCTTTAATAAACATGTTTAGCGACTTGTTCTACCCATTCTGGTAGTAGATACGGGCGAATCGATCATGTTTGTTACACCTGCGGTTCCCTAGCGGACAAGGGCTGTTTGACGGCGAGATAACGATTCCATGGGCAACGCCTGGCGAAGTCGTTGCATGCTTGGAGATGTTTCTTATGTTTTGGGACAACAGCTTTAGTTTTGAAAGACGCTTTTATATGTGCCGGATTTTCAGACCTTGCTTCGCTTTCAAATTATTTACTCATGGATATTCTCGTTATTTTTGATAGTGGTGTTTCTATCATAAGAAATGACGGTTATCGTGTCGCACCTTATATAATTCGCTTATAATATTTCGCAAAACATAATACCTATAACTATGTCAGATCTTCATCAAACCCTAAAAGAGAAAGTTTTCTTCAAGAAGATGACTCTACTTTTCTCGCATCTTAGATTAGGTCACATCAATCTAAATAGGATCGCGCTAAGAATGGAGCATTGAGGAATCTCACTACATTCGCTCCCACCGCGAATCTGTGATAGAAGGGAAGATGTCGACTGCACCTTCAAAGCGAAGCGGTTATAGAGCCAAAGAAATGTTGGAGTTAGTCCATTCGACCTATGCGACCGATGTCCACACAAGCTCGTGGCAGAGCGGTATTTTGTCACTTTCATGACGATTACTCAAGGTGGATACATATACCGCCACCGCAAGTCACGAAGCCGAAAATTCAAAGAGTTTAAAGCGGAAGAGGCAGCTAGTAAAGTATCGTCATCTGCTCGATCAGTGTGGCAATACCGAACGAAGTTTATGGACTATCTAGTGGCGGGATTACATCCCAAGCGTTCACGGGCACACCACAAAGAAATGGTGTGTCGGAAGCAAAAATAGGACTCTTTTGAAATGGTTAGATCTATGATGAGTTATGCCACATCGCTTATTTCGGGATATGCCAGTGAAGCGCATACTTGCTAAATCTAGATCGAGCCCAAGTCACGAAGACCCTTTCGAGTTGTGGTTTGGGCGCAGCCCGCTTTAAGCCACATAAAGATAGGGCGCCTAGCACGCGCGAACAAGAAATGACAAATCGGAGGCTAGATCCGACGCAAGGCCGTTATCGCTATCCTGAGAACGAAGCGAAGGTTTATTCTAGTCCCAATGATCGGGAAGGTCATTATTAAGATTAATGCTCGATTCTTAGAAGAGGACTACATGAAAAATCATAAGTCCAAAGTTGAAATCATTCTTCAAGAATTAGAAGATGATCGATTCCACCACCGATTAGCCAAGCGTCGAGATGTCGAGTCTAGTGGAGTGGATCGACACCGCATACTTCAACAAATTGGTGGGTCGAGTTCCTGAGATACCGACCGCATGTGGTACCATACCGCAAGTTATCGGTTAGAGAACCCAAGCATATCGCTAGCTGCCATTGTGCTGAGAACCTCATCGTATGGGGGTTGTTCGTCAACCCGAGCGATTTATGTTCAGTAATCTTCGATTTGGTCCCAGCGACGAACATGCACGATAAACCCGTGGACATGAGAGGCGTCTGAATATT